>JAQIYA010001016.1:0-15058 GCA_034699355.1 Microtritia minima | reverse complement strand
TTAACAATGTTTTGAGAGTTTATGCCAGTTTTCACATACGCATTATTGTTATAAAATAGTAAGTTATGCTTATTTATGAATGTCTAAGTAATATTTTTAAATTGAAATCGTTAATTGCTATTACATGAATTTATACAAAATTTATTTACATAAAAATATAAATAATTGAGATGCTATTGTGTTAAAAACTTACTATCAGTAATGAATAGCATAAGTGATTTAATATATTTGTTTTATTTTTAGTATTTCTGGAGTGAAACTATGAGGAAGATGTTTAAAATTATTGCAAACTTAAGTCTGTTTAATAGATTGCAAATATTCAACGACTGAAGAACTGGAGTGATATTTGCTGAGCGAAAAGTCTCTTACGATCGCTGAAAATGACTTTAAATTGTTGTTATTAAGAATAAGATAAGTATTATGATTTGATTGATATTTATGGACAGATTTATAATTTTATTATTTGCTTAAACGTGCGATTCGTTAAATAATTGAATATTAACTTTAAATGAAACTAACGTACGATACTATCGATTGTATCGATAGTATCGCTTTGAGAGTATCCGATGTGAGCTATCGATATCGATATGTCTGGCGCTTCGGTTCGCTATTATTTCAAACGTGTGTTATCTATAAATGCCTTTAATTGCCTTAAAGATTGCGATTTCTATAACTAATTGATTCACATTTCTATGACCACATCTTATTGGCGAAAATGGAGGACACGTTAGAGAAGAACGTTAGCGATTACGGCGACGACGAGTGGCTTCGAGTGATGTCATACCTGACAATACTGGAGAGAATCAGTTTGTCTCGAGTTTGTCGCCGATGGAAGTATTTGGCGGACACGTCGCTCAAGTCGGTGGCCGTCATTAACGGCAACACGTGTCACGCGAACAAAAGAGGCTGTTTGTCGAAGTTGGCGATGGCTCTGATCATCAGGAAGTGCTGTAACGCCAAACACATTAATCTCAACTGTTTGGGACTCTTCGACGGCGAGCATCGAAGTGACAACCATTGCGATCACGACATACTTCTCTCGATCGCCGAAAATTGCCATCAGTTGCAGACCATTGACTTCGGATTATTAGAAATCGATGAGAGCTTCGCCGACATCGCCAACAATTGCAAACAAATTAAGAGACTCTCGTCGATGACTATCGATGACAGCGCTCTTAATTTAATTATTGATTCTCCTGTTCTCGAGAGCGTCAATGTTTTACGTAACGATAACATTGTTGGCAATGAATTTCATAGATTTGGTGCCAATATTAGAGAACTTTATATCAATGACTGCGCTCGTATTAATGAAGACTCAATCAAAAAACTTTGTGAGGGAAACGGAAAGCTATTAAATAAGTTGTCTATAGATGTTAAAAACAGCTCCACGTTATCATTGGTTTGTAATCATTTACTCAAATTGTCTGAACTCAAACTATCTATTAGTTGCCTCTCGTGTGACTTCTCTGAAATGTCATTATTAAAGCAACTAAGGTTGATATCACTGACAATAGAAGATCCTGAGTTCAATCTCTACCAATTCAAAGATTTCATTCAATCGCTTAATGGCAAAAATGTATTGCAAATCGAAATCTACCTTCCATTCGGTTCCAGCGATCATATCAATGATAATTCGCTCGAATTATTGCGTAAGTGTTGTCCTAATATAGAGAAGTTAGTGTTACGCCGCGTGAGCGGCATAACAGACGCGGGAATGTATCAAATCGCTCAGCTTAAGAGTCTGAAACATTTGGATTTAATGAATTGCGACCGTATTGGCAATGGGGTCGATATTATTATCACTTCGTGTCCTGCATTGAGACAACTAATTTTGCACAATTGCTCTCTTGTTGGGCCTCCAGTCTTAGATGTGTTCATTGAGAAATGTAAAACTAATGCTAACGAATTATTTACACTCGACGTGATCGACAGTTGCATTCCGTTGGATGTGAACAGAGAAACGCCACCAAATATGACTTTGCTATTAGAATATGATGACTGCAAATATGATTGCGATCACGGATGGGGTTTTCACGGCGACGGCGATAGTGTTGACTCGTTCGGACATGAGAACTACGAGTTTGAAGATTGCGATGATTTCGAGCAATACGATGGCTATGATTGTTTCGGAGATGACAATTACGACGATGACGAAGAAGAAGAGTACGACGATTTCTGGCCATCCTAAACGTGATTTTGCAAATAAAACTTAATACTTTTGATACCCGTTTATAAATTTAATTTTCAAAATTGATATGTGTTGTATAAACTTTAAATCTATAGTTTTCTAAAAATACAATTGAATTTAATTAATGTTATTTCATATTTAATAATTCGAATTCATATTTATAATTTTGAATGTAATGATATTAAACGTTAAATTCAGGGATTGCTTAAATAAATATTTAATATTTAATATTAGAAAATTAATAGTTTAACTTATTTACACAGTATAATATTTTTCTAACATTTTTATCGTATTGTTCGCACATAAAAAATGAATTTAACTCTTATGTCTCGAATGATTAATACTCAATTTTAATTTCACTAAAAACTAAATGACAATCAGTATGGCATTCATAGCACAATATATAACACGTGCTTTCAAAAAGTTTTTAGAAACAATTTGATCACCATATGTATATTTTTGCTAATTTCTGTGCACATTTAA
This sequence comes from Microtritia minima, assembly GCA_034699355.1. Lineage (NCBI taxonomy): Eukaryota > Metazoa > Arthropoda > Arachnida > Sarcoptiformes > Euphthiracaridae > Microtritia > Microtritia minima. Next base: position 12,387 of record JAQIYA010001016.1, on the reverse strand, counting down.
GTCAATAAATATATTAAGCATGAACGAAGTGAACGCCTACTTAATCCTCGGATAATAAAATAATGTTAAATGAACGCATATGTATGATCATTTTGATTATTTTCTAAACCTAACATAGACTTAATTTTTGCAGCAATGGTTTTCCTCTTTTGGGCGCTATATTTTAAAAGTAATTTCTATATCCAGTAAAAATAACTTTATTAATGGTAATAAAAATTTTGAAAATATAATTTACTTAGTTTCCAAATACATCATATCATTACTAACAGTATTAGTATAATTTTTTGGTCGTATTTGGAATTGCAATTTGGATATTTTGATTTTTAAAGTTTTTTTAAAATACATTTTGACCTAAAGGTCAAAGGTTATATCCGATAATCAAAATTGTTTATCCAGTCATGGGTTAAAATACAATATAGGTTTGGACATGATTCTCAGATATGGTTAATTCATAGACAAAGAACCTGAAAAGTTCTTTTAATGGAACTTTAACTTTAGTTCAATATAAACATATTTACAGGTGGTTTTTAAGTCATTTACGTTTTAAAAATTGAATAAAAAATTAACCCTAATAGATAAATAAATGAAATAAAAACCATTTTGTTCTGAAAGGTTTGGCATTAAAATTTGATATATGAATACTTTTTTTTGGTTTATGTTGTTAGCCATAGCATTAATAAAACTAGATGGCACATATAATGTAGGGAGAATTTTAGGGGGGGGGGTTACAACTCAATTATATAAGGGAGAAAATTCTCCCTAAAAATTGCAAACATATAAATTTATCAAAATTCAATGCATTCTCCCCACAGTGAACAAAATTCACAATTGTCAGTATCTTTTAACAATTGGCCCATTTATTGTTTATTGACCTTATTTATCACAAATACAATATATTGTACTTTTGATAAAACAAAAGCTTTCTTATAAAAGCATTAGAATTTTTGCGAAAATTTATTTACAAATTATTTTCTTTCCGAAAAAATTTCGGTATGAAATGTTACAATATTACAGAATGCATAAACAATTTATTAGAATTAACATTTTATACTTTTTAAAGACGAATGAAAAACATGGCATTATTTTTTTCTAAAGTTCTAACAGAAAAAATTAAAAGTTAACGTTTTTTTATTCATAAATTTATTTCAATTTTAAGAAAATATTTTATTTTATTAACTGTTAAAATACTTATATAAATTTCTATTCTATTTAAATAAATTTTGATAAAATGAAAACTTTTAGACCATTTCATAAAATGATGTAAAATGCTTTCACTAAAAATGCATAAAAATGAAAATATTGACGATTTTCTTGTTTCGTGTTTAAAGTTTGAACTCGAATATAAAAGGAAAGGAAATGTCAAGCATTTATCAATGAATTTACGCATGAAATACATTTTTTCATTCCAACATAACTTTTCAAAAATTAGTTCTATATTAATAAAATGCTTCAATAAAATAGTACTGAATTAACGTAATGTCAAATAATTTTATAAATAACTTAAAAAGATTTTTATACAAAACAAAGATTAAATAAATTTTAAAAAAACTTTTTTTAAAATTAAATTCGAATAAATTAATGATTTCAATATACGGGAAAATGTTATTCACAAAAATAGTGTTAAAAGCCCACTAATTGATGCTTCGCTGAGGGAGTGGTCTTTATACTCATTGCTCAATGAGGAGGGCTTTCATATATTTATCGTTTTCACATTAATAACGTAAAGCTTCACAATTTTTCGTGATTATATGGTAACATAAATATATTGCATCTAAAACTTAGAAATTTAATTGAATAAACATTCAAAAATATATGGATTAAGAGTTTATACATATATGAAATGAATGCGTGAAACGATTAAAATGAAAAATCTTTGCAAACACAACGCAATAGTGGACATAATTGTTGTTTGATTGGAACGGAAAGAGAGGCACAACTGGTTGACTATACGTCACTCTCGTCACATCGCACTCACACTACACTCACACTACACTCACTCATACGCTCACAAGCGATGCGATTCACAGAATTCGTGCATTCATTGCATTCATTATATGTATCGCTAGTGAGATAAAGCTAATGATTGAATAAACTTGAAAATCGTTTTTTCCTTTTCGACGTAAACGCTGTCAACTGTTCGCTACAATAACTGAGCAAAACGTCCGTCAAATACAGTGCTATTGTGTTACTCGACACTGGTTTTGCTATTTTCCTAAATATGAGTTTAGATTGAATTGAATTGAATAGTGTGTGTCGTATTGCATACTGTATTGCGTTTTACATTTGACTCACCAAACGGTGAACTAATTATTGATAATATATCGATCGAAGTGCTGGCGAATGGCATCGAATGCGGTGAACGGCAATAACGTGACCAATGGTCACAGCATTGACTCCACTGTTCAGCTGATCGTCAATGACTTTGTGTGCTCTCAGTTGTCGCTAAAGGGTTACGAATGGAGAGCGCGTATGGAAGAGGAGGACAACCGCGTTCGCCCCCAACTAGACCTGTCGCGCCGGACGCGCGTCGGCGACGCGTTGCGCGCGTTGGGCGAGTCATACGTGAGCCTCTACGAGGAGGACTTCGCGCGAATGTGCGAACGGCTGCAAGTGATGCCGTCGACCGCGTTCGCCACGTTCGACAGCGTCTCCAACGAGCTCTTCATCGAAGGCATCAAATGGAGTCATATCGTGACGTATCTCGTGTTCGGCAGCGAATTCGCGCTCTACTGTGTCCACAAAGGCTTTCCCTATTTGGTGGACGAGGTGTGCCACTGGTTGGCCGCGTTCATCACAAGCCATTTGCTCGATTGGGTGAACGATCACAACGGTTGGGTGAGTTGACGATAGTTGACGATCGGTTGACGATCACAATCGCCGCCGCATTGCGTTTCAATTGCTTTGCATCGCTAAAGGGCTCACTGATCACTACGACTAACAGATCGCTCGCACTCTCACACCGACTCGTATTTCATCTTCAGTTCGAAAAAATCATTTCTGCGCAAAAAAATTCTGAGAAAAGCCGTGAAAATTGATACTAATTTAGATTTTAGTGGCATATAATAAAAGTGGAGTACTTTTTTCGCAGATATTTCAGTCTAAATATAATTTGCTTAACTTAAAGATTAGCAACATTTGAGTTTCATTTATTGCTCAATCTTTCGTTTTATTAGATGCCATCCGTCACTATTTATAACAATATTTTATAGTTTTTTACTCTTCTAGTTAATGCCAGACTGGCGTCAAAACCTTAGAAATTTGTTTATTATTGTCCCGCAATTAAAAAATAAAGTTTTATCAAAGAATGGCATTTGAATCATAATAGAGATTAGAGTGTGAATCGTGAGATTAGCTCTGATGAGACCGATTGAGACCGAATGAGACGAACGAGTGTTGTGTGCGTACCATATTTGCATAACTAGAATGTCATACAATAACTAAATTATTCTCAACAGTCCTTTTGTTTAAGAGACGAGCCGTTAAACAATGGATCGTTAGGTTTTTCTTTCAACTTAATCATTGCTTGGAATCCATTAATAAGTGAACGTTAAGATAAGCTGACAGAAAATTTCGGTCAGATAACGAGTCATCACGAATCATACCATTAGCCATATCTACTCAATTACATCAGATTTAAGACTCAGTTTAAGTTCACTCATCAGTAAAAAATAATTTAAGGTCGAGTCTTAGTAAGAATAAGAGCCCGAGTCTGAGCAGTGACTGCTGTGGTCTTTGCATTCTTGCGAAAAAAAATCATAAATACCATGTTATGCTAACACTGGTTTGTGTGCTTTGGTTTTCGTTTTTAAATTTTATTTAAAATATTGTATGACTGAATCATTCACACAAAACTACTTTATTTTGAATTATAAATTATTTTTCATAAATACTAACGAATATAAACTAAGAATATAAAATTTATATAGCAATATATTTTTGGATATTTTAAAAATAGAATTTATTTAAGTGAAAATGACATAATTATTATTAAAAATATATTCGAATTAACTAAAAATAGCAAATAATAAAAATAATACAGCAATTTGTAAGTTAAGATTACAATTTTTAGTTTAAAAGCAAATTATGTAATGAATTAAAAATCAAAATATATTATAAGATTTTCATCATTTAATAACAGTAATTATTAGTGATTATTTTTTTCTTTATTCGAGAACATTATTGCTATCTCTTTCTAAATGAGTAGAAGGAAAAAAGAAGTCTTTAAGATTGGGATTCACATGAGAGGCTTTTGACTCCATCTAAACATATAGATATGATGATGAATGACAAATATTCGTGTAAAAACAAAAGATTGCTAGTATTTATAATATCGATTTGCAAAATTTAAATATAACTTATGAATGTTTATTTGAAAAGCATACTTATTTCGCTTTGCATTTGTTTGATTAGAAGAAAGCGGATTTGATACTAGTTTTGTTAATGTCGTTTTCCTTCACTAATAGACATGATTGCGCTGTTGATTGCAGTTCTGCTCTACTCGTTGTGTCATATTGTTAGTGGACGTCATTTCCACTCTCGTAAGTAACATAATAATAATAATCTGCGAGAAAAAACCATTAGTTTAGTTGATTTCATTAGATGTGACGAGTATTTCCTTTCATATGATTCTCTTTTTTTATTATTTTTGTTGGCATTTCTAACGAGTTTAATATGTTCTAGACTTAAAGGCCGTTTGCCTCCAGTATTAAGTAAAAGAGTAATTGGAAAACAAGTGTTGATCGATAAATGTTAGTTAATGGATGGCATGCATTGCACAGAGTAGACGGTGAGAAACGGCATATTTTCACTGATTTGCTTTCGCCGAGTTCTTGTGCTTTGTTGTCGGCTTCTTCTAAGCATCGTTTGGGGGGTCGTGTCTTAAGACTCAACTTTTTCTATGCATAAGGGAAAAGTTTGAAAAAAGTTGATGGGGGTCGAGACGGTGTGGGCCTGAGGTCACATTTCATTGTAGGCCGTGTGTGAAACAGGAACTGAATGGGCTGTTCGAAGATTGCAGAAACATCGCTGTTGTAGAGGTGTGTTGCGTCGTATGTGGATGTGTGTGTATGTATGCGTTTGTGTGTGTATGTGTGAGATAAAGGGGGTCTTCGTCGGGGAAAAGCATTCCCAACGAAGGCTCTCATGAGAACATTCCTCGAATATTTTCGTGAGCCATGGGAGGGGTCTGTACTGTACGATGAATACGATGAGTGCGATTGAGTGCGATCAGTGCCAGCCATAGACGCACCAACTTTGAGCAATATATTGAGGAATATTGAGAATATGAGATCAGTGCTGAGCTCATCCTTAACTTTCTTACTCTTACGAACTCAATTTGATAATTAGTGAACAATTACGCAACAGTTCTAACAATTCTAATTAACCGCACACAGGAAGGCGTGATCGAGTTTGCGAAGGAAACGATAGGCGAGACGTCTCCGAGCGGTCAGTGGAAGCTCGGCTTGAAAGACATCATCTGTGGTGCTGCCGGTGCTCTCGGAGTTATAACACTGGGCCTCTTTCTTACGAGCAGGACCTAAAAACATCACCTGTCGCTCTCTCCTGTCTCTCTCCTCTATTCACGTCTTGCAGCACTTTGTTAGTCAATGCATAAATGTAGCGATGCGTCGATGCAATGCATGCACGCGTCAATTTAAGTGCGAACGCGTGCCCATCCTTTGTGCGAGAGAGCAGATGGTATTATTGCACTGCTCTGCAGTAAATTTAGTAGATTTCCTATACTCACAAACCAGTTTACATCTAACTATTCGCTTGCGATTAATCCTAAAGAACCCAAACTAAAAAAATTACAATACAAGCTTTACCATAACGAACGGAATATATAAACAAACGAGTTTGTATGCAGAGTTTAAGGTTTCACTATTCATTTTGATTTGAAATTAAATTAAATTAAGAAACACAAAAATGCAAATAAACAAAACACATTGATTGTGCTCACTTTAAATGATAAAGAGATTATAGTGTAGTGAACAGCTTATTGGCTATTAATCAATTGGTGAGCGCAGTGATATCTTCGTTGTCTATATTCGGTTCGTTGTGGTCAATGCTGTTGTACTACCGTTTCCCTCATTTTAAATTACGCGTAACATTAAGTGAATTTTAGTAAGTTTGACATTAGCCAAAAGTTACCTTCACTGGAGACTCACTTAATGTTAATTTAAAGTGAGGGAATAAGGTATTGATTATTATAACGCGCTGAGTAAACATAACAATTAAATCACAAATTCAAGTAATTTACACCATTAACGGTCTCACTTTCAGTTCTCACTTAGTTTTATCATTAACTGTTAAGTTATGATAAAAGTCTTAAGTCTTTTCAGTTCTCTAATCATTCATAACATTAGTTCAATAAATCAAATATAATTAAACATTGTGTTTATTATTAAATAAGCTTTTATAAGTCGTGATTTGCACATCACATCACAATATTTAATATAGATTTTACAAATTTTTCATATTTTGTGATTTGTCAATATTTTTGCTGCGAAGCATATTTGTATATAATAATAAATAATATTACATATAATATTGCATTTAATTCAAAGATGTAATGAGATTTAGACTTATCACATGTCAGATTACTTTGTAATTCATTAACGAGATAAAAGTGAAATTTCGAGTTGAATGTATCCAACTTTGAGATTGAATACAAGAACTAAGGTCTAACTCGAAACACTTCGTCACTACTCTACAAATTGCAGTATTAAATCACTTAAATAGTATTCCCATAAAGTTCCAAAATTTCACATTTTCTGTGTGTTTAATCAATTTATTTTGTGTTATGATATTCTTCTCCATCTCGCAAAACTACCGCCGACTACAATGCTAAATACCTACAGTAAGCTTATATGAAAAGTATGCATTATCGATGTAAACGCCAATTGTAAAGCAAATTAATGAATTTTTAGCTCTTATTTATGGCCCTAAATATTAATATATAATATAAATATATATAAATATAATACATGTATAATGTATTGTACAATGTATAATGAATAATGTAATATAATAATAATTTAATAATAATGATTTAATATAATGAATATAATGAATTAATATTAATATAATATCGCAATCATTTAAAGGATAGCATTACAATCTTGATTAACAATTATTGGCGACATTTCCAAAAAATGGCAATAATTGAAATGTAACCATAAAGTCGACTGCCATTATAATCAACACCTTATACAATCAACTTTCATTTATAATCAACAAATTCTAGTTTTCAATAATTTTTATATCACATGTTAAAATACTCCGTTATAGTCAACTACTTTTTAATCAACAAACCTCTATAATCAATACTATTTTGAAAAAATATGTGTAAATCCATTACTAAGCATATCCTTTATAATCATTAAAAATTTTTATCTGAAAAGCAAACACAGATAACTTTTGTGTAAAAATTAATTTTATATAAAGCATTAAAAACACATTCAGTATTTATATTATAAAAGGTGTTTTTAATCTGATCCAACTCGCAACTCGTAATTACAAATTAATAAAGCTTGTTCTGACTCGTTAACGGGTATACATGTGTAGATTTCTTAGAAAAGCTTATGATCACATGCCTACTGACAAACATTTGTTTTACTTTTAGTATCAGTTATATTGATTGTGATTAGTGCTTGAAATCTTTAGTTTATGGTTTTAATTAGTATTACTTTAATTTTTTGCATTTAAAGTTAATTATCTGTTAATTAAAATAAGTGTTAATAAAATGAAATGAATTAAAGGGACAATCAAACAATAGTTACTGTTTTTAAAATTTGTGAAATGGATGTGAAAGTAATTTGATAACAATGGTGAACACTTATAACAATTAAAACATTTAATATTTGTTTTGGCTATTCTTTAGTACGGTTGGCTAATAGTAACGCCATCTTTCTAATATTTTTAATTAAAGTTGTTTTTAAATTGTATTAATATGTTTAGGTTAAGGTCAAAATTAACTAAAATTATTTAATTTAATTAAAACTAGAATTCAATGGCTTTTTCAGATAAAGAAATTATACATTTAATGCGTTAAATATATTGCAAAATTGTCAAATTTGAGGCAATTTAATGGATACTTCTTTCTACGGAATTCAGAAAATATTAACTCAAAATTAGTTTAAATCACTAAAACTATCAAAAATAACTATTTAAATCCTTTAACTTATATAATTTTATGCTTATATTTAATAATTATATTATATTATTTATCTTATATTACTGTATTAATACGCGCATCAAATTGCAGGAAAATTAAGTGAATTTTAGTAAATTAGAAATTAACCAAAACTAGTGCAATATCGCTAAATTTAAATGTGAATCATTGCCATACAAATTTTTATTATGCAAATAATCAGTTAATACAATGAAATAAATTTAGAAATCAAATGTATATTCGAGACAGTGTTTTTGTCACAATTGTAGAAATTATTTTTGAAGTTTCACTTAACTGATTCAAATCTAGTCTCGCTGTCGATGGTATTATCAGTGTCTTCACCAGTGTCTTCGTTTAAAGACATAGCAATCACTATTTCACTTGTTTTGTTACCCATTATACACATGAAAGCGGAACTTTTGGTTATCACTCTTTAATGCTAACTTAAATTTGTTTGTGGTACAGATCACAAAATGTTAAAAAATGTTGATTTCAAAGTTTCTGATATAATCATCATTCAGTAATAATCAACAAATTCCTGAAGACAATTGAGTTAATCATAATGGCAGTCAACTGTACGTAATAAATTGTATTTTATATTAATAAATTGCAATCAATTAAAATGTTGTATTTGTAAAGTAAATAAATCAACAAAAATAAGTTTGAAATAGAAATAATTAAAATATTCTTTTAATTCAATTAATTTAATTCAACTATTTTATAAACAATTAACAATCGATTAATTTATCGATTAATTCAAAACTTTACGACAGCATAATAAAAGTTGAGTGAATTCTCAGTTAAAATAATAATCTTCAAAGCGTTTCATTAACTTATTTCATGTTAGCGAACATTCATTATTTTTCCCCTAAAATAAACAATATTCGTTTTAAATAAGGTAATTGTAAACATGATGTGTACTCACGTAATCGTTCTCTTTTCGTGCGTTTGCTTTTCCGGTCGCGCTCTGTTCAACACTTTGAGAAAGTCTGAAGTCTTGGCTCTCATGCGAGAGTGAATGTAGGCCTTCGAGCATTTAATATGATAATGCAAATAATCGCGAAACGTGTGAATCAAATTAATAGTGTTATCCCTGGCGTTCTTATTCGTGTGTCGCGGAAACAAAACGAAAGTAATGTAACCGATATTATCGCCAACTCTGGCGTCAGTGTTTTGCAATTCCATGGGCGGCTCCTTATGGGAGAACAGCACTTGCGGTGCGGTGTGACTCGCTTTGCGACCCTCTTTGAACTCTTGCATAAACACTTTGCCGATCACGATGTCGTCCTCGTCCTTGAAGATAGTGGAGAAGACGACCGTCACTCTGTCCGGCTTGGCCTCGACATACATGGTCTCCTCGTCGCGGTAGTGAATCACCGCTCTCTTCTGCGCCTCTTGTCCTCTCTCTTGATATTCGAAATACTTTTCGAAAACCGACGCAAAACAGTTGCGCTTCAATAGACCGGCCTTTTTGATGATCTGCTGGACATCGGTATTGGTCTGAAGGCTCTTCAGATCGTAAACAAGCGTCACGTTATAGCCCTCTTCGGGAGGAGTCATGAGAAACGATCCGTACTCTCGACGCAGCAGATCGTCGGCGCCGTGCGATTGAAGCTCTCGGTAGAACTTGAGTGATATACTGATCCGGATTTTGCTTTTGTCGCCATTGATGTTGGATATGTGAAAGAGGACGCCATCGAAGTCGGCGACCGTCACGTCAACCGATTCCAGTTTGTTGTTCGCCCTGTGAGGCACACGTCAGCACACTCTCGACACATGGCTCGCAATACTTACTCGATCTCATTGAGTTTGACGCGAAGCACGTCCTCAACCACTCTGCTGTTGATTTCCAACAAAATCATAGTTAGAGCCGAAGACCACAGAAGAGGAGTGCGAATGACTCGACCGCTAACACACCCTTTCGTCTCTCACTCACCACAACTGATGGCAGCACTTGTCTGTTACACAACTAAATTGTACACAACTTTAGCTGTTAATTGTGGTTTCGGTTGCGATTTGTGTGCGAATCTGAGCACACAATTCGAGAAAATAATTGTAGAAAATAATTTTGATCTCATTTAACAATTAGCGAATCATAATTTGACCGAAACTTTATTTTCAAAGATATAAATATTATTTGTTCATTTCAATAATCTTGAGATATACAAACTTTATAAACTTTTTAAATTAGAATTTGGATTTTCTGAATCAATATCGAGACAGAACCACACTATTCAAACAATTAAATTAAATTTCTAGAATAGTCAAAAACCGTTCAATTGGTCCGATCGGCACATTCGGATAATTAACACATTTATCAGCAAATTTTTTTTAAATACTTTTAATACATCTTATGTAAAGCACTGTATTAACTCTAATAAGTCTGACCAAAAAAAAGTTAAACTAAAATTAGTGTTTATTTTAAATTATTATTAAAACATTTAAGTGTCTAACATAACAATGCATAACAAACATTATTTCGGTAAATGAGTAAAGAGATGCGAGAGAGCGAGACCGGCGGCCGAACAGCGAATCGCTTCCGCGACCACATTACTCACATCTATCACTTTTATTTTCGGGCAATTTTTTACATTTAATTCTTGTGGTATAGTATTGGTGACCACTAAAGATTCTATAAGCGACGAATTAATAGTCTGACACCATTCTCCACTTAGTATTCCGTGCACAACAATGGCATAAACTTTATAAGCGCCTGCTTTTAACAATTTGTCGGTCGCGAACCTTAATGTCTCGCAAGTGTCTGCCATATCGTCCACAATAATCGCCACTTGATTGCGAACCTCTCCAACTATTATCATGTTATCTATTTTGTTTGGTGTACTTCTTTGTTTGTGTATTAAAGCGAATTGTAGTTTGAGATGTTCTGCTATAGAGAGACACCGTTTGGTCGCACCGGCGTCGGGACTCACTATACAGTAACAGACAATAACACCAATTTTGTTAAACATGATTATAGTTTACCGATCACTGCTTTATCCCATTGCGGTATATTTTGTTTAATCCACTCTAAAATAACGGGTTCGGCGTATAAGTTATCGCACGGAATATTGAAAAAGGCTTGCATTTGAGGTGAATGTAATTCCATAGTAATTATATGATTAGCGCCCGCCGTCTCCAATAAGTTTGCCACCAATTTAGCTGTGATTGGTTCGCGAGGTTTCAATTTTTTATCCTGTCGGCTGTAAGGAAAGTACGGCATCACAGCGGTTATGCGTTTGGCAGACGCCAGTTTGCAGGTCTGGATCATAGCTAACAACTCCATTATATTGCGGTCCACTTCAAACGTTTTCGACTGAATTATATACACATCTTTATCTCGAACTGATTCTTCAATATTAACTAACAATTCTCTATCACTAAAATTGCTGAGAACCACTCTTCCTAGAGATATATTTAGTCTTTTAGCGATCATTTGAGCCAATTGTTGATGAGATGATCCGCTAAATAAAAGCACATTTTTAAGTTCTTCTTTGATAGTATTAGTTTTTATTTCATTTAAAGATAAATTATTTATTAGAACATTATTAATTTTATTTTTAGTGAATAATAATGTTATAAATATCATATTCAATATATTTGGTGCCATATTTTTAAATTATACTGGTTTTTCAAATATTAAATTCGATCGAATGTATGCGAATGTTAACAATAGTAATATTAAACTTAAATTCAATTTAATTTCTCTTATATTTTAATTCCTTATAATATTATTTATTTAATGTAAATAATATAACTTATAAGTAGTAACTAATTTTAATCAAACTTTATTACACAATTATTATTGACTTTAAAAAATATTTATTACTGTTTCATAAAATTTTATTAATTGGAATAGTGTTTTTAAAAATGATATAAGCTTATTAAGCTTATCTTATTATAAATCAAATATATATTTTATTTTTATTATTTGCTGAAGAGTTTCAGAATTAAACAATTATTTATCTCTAAATTCACTCGTGGTTTACGACTGTTCGCGAGCTATAATAATAGCGATTTTTAGAATTTAATACAGAATAGTCAATAATAAATTGGTTATGATTTGACATTTAAGAAGTTGAAAACTTCATAAAATTTTCGAATTAAAGAATAGGATGCGATGCTATTCGAGATGCGCTGCTTTTTAAAACTATTCGCGATCATTGGCGACATAAAAGTTATAAGACGTGCGCAATAGATAGCAATACGATCGCAAC
>JAQIYA010001015.1:0-15072 GCA_034699355.1 Microtritia minima | reverse complement strand
TATTAAAATTTAATTTTAATAATTTGAATCGAGTCTACATATTTCAATGAAATTATGGCAGTCAGTAAACTTTCGATCCCAACACGATTTTAACATCGTTTTAATTTATAGAATATTTAATTTTAAGTTCTAATAATGGTTTCTGGCATTTAAAAATCAATTCATTTTATTCGCTAAATTAGTTTATAATCATAATTAATATGAATTATATATGATCTCGAATTATAATTGGTTTTTAAATGAATTTTAAATATTTCATAATTGCAATTAAGGTTTTATATTATCACTTATCTAACAGTTAAATCAATAATAATAATATTAGCACTAATTTAGTTAAAATAAAAATAACGAAGTGTTCCCAAACGAGAAACTCGTTATTTAGTGACGGTGTGTATGGCATGGGCTAAATAATCGACATTACCGGAGGTAACACCTGCCACACTGATGCGGCCGTCTTTAGTGAGATACACACTGAACTCTTTCGTCAATCGTTCCACTTGTTCCTGATTCATGCCAGTGAAGCAAAACATGCCAATTTGGTCGGTGATGTGCTGCCAGTTTTTTGTGGATCCCTCTCGTTTGAGTCCGTCTTTCAATTTAGTCCTCATCGATATTATTCGGTCGGCCATCAGTTTAACGTCTTTCAACCATTGACTTCTAAGCGTGGCGTCATTTAATATGAGAGCCGCTATTCTCGCGCCGTGAATCGGAGGATTTGAATACGTCGGTCGAATTATAATTTTTAACTGAGACATTACTTTGTCGGCCTCCGCTTTGGAAGAACAGACTAAAGAAAAAGCTCCAACCCTTTCGCCGTATAGGCCCATGTTTTTGGCGAAAGACTGCGCTAACGCCACTTGATGGCCATCCTCTATGAATAATCTGAGCGCTGACGCGTCGCGGTCTATGTCTCCCGTAGCGAATCCCTGATACGCCATATCGAAAAACACGAATAGATTTCTAGATTTTGCAACTTTCGATATTTCTTTCCATTGTTCGATCTGGAGTGAGTAACTTTTTGTTTAAATATTTTAAATATTGAAATATATTGCAAAGCAAAAAAAATATTACCTTCGGATCGACACCCGTTGGATTGTGAGCGCAAGCGTGTAACAGCAAAACTGATCGCTCGGGTATTTTGGCCATATCTTGTAGCGCTCCCGTGAAATCAAAGCCGCAAGTCTTCGGGTCGTAATACCTGTATTGTTTGACAGTAAAACCTGAGCGCTTGAAGAGCGGGATGTGATTTCCCCACGTCGGGGTCGGCATATATACTTCTTTCGTTCCCTTAAGAAAATCGTTGAGATAATAGGCGCCGATAGTCAAAGAGCCGGTTCCGGACAGACCCTGTACTGTGGCGTTCTATACAAACAAATAACTATTTATTTAACAATTAAAAACTCTTCAAATACCTGTTACGTACTAAGCCTTCGGTGATGACTCTACTCTTGTCGCCGAACGCCAGTCGGGCCGCCGCCTGACCGAACTCAGGCAAGCCCTGAATGGGAGCGTATTCTTTATCCAACTTTTTCGCCGTTAACTGCTCTTCGGCTGACAAAACGCTGGGCAACACGAAAGGCTTTCCGTTATCGTCTCTGTACGCGCCCACACCTAAGCTGACCTTTTTCGGGTTCGTGTCCTTTTTATAAGCTTCGGTAACGCCAAGAATCGGATCCGGAGGTCCCATCTCTACCTGAGACCACCACGAACTGCATTCATTAAATTAAATTAAATTAATTTCTATAACACAATAGAGTTAATTACTGTGAATGTAAGTGGATTTATAAAAATTAAAATTAAATCATTACTTCATTCTGACTAAATTAACGATCGGTGCCAACGATTTCTTCATATTAACCTTCATATTAATATTGGACACTAGTTTATAGCTGGCCATTGTTGACGACGTACTCCTTTAATAATAACTGTGAAAATTAATAATTAAGTCGATATAACTCTAAACAATTAATATTTCAACTATTTTTAATGGAAATTTTACAAACTTGTAATGAAATAGAGATATAAAACGAGTGAACGAAAAATAAGTTATCGTGCCGTACATTCAAGACAAGCAAAACAAGTTGAAGGGCATTAAAGCGATTGCGATATTCGCGTATTGTTATCGCAATAGCAATACTGTGCTCGAGTCTACGTTACGCTCTCTATTTCACTCACGCATTGCTACAGTCGACTGCCATTATAATCAACTCAATTGTATTTAGGATTATGTTGATTATAAAAGGGTTATGATTATAAAAGATATTTATATATGTGTATATAAAATTTTCTGAAGATTAAATTTGATGATTATAAAGAAAATTTTACAAATATATGGCGTTGATTATAATGGCAGTGGACTGTATACACTTAATTCAAATATTTTGACATCAATTCATGAATGAATATAAATTATTTTATATTTAATACTATTATCACAAAATTTTTAATATCTTTTCAATATATATTTATAATATTAGTAATGTTTTCCCTTATAATTGAAAAGTCGGACAGAAGGAAGAAATGAAAGTGTTTGTCAAATTTAGCTGTTAGTTTAATAATGTAAATATTTAAAAATACTTTTGTAAACAAATGAAAAAATAAAGAATGATATCTAATGTTAAGACGGCTCGATTTAAGCACTTTTGATTCGGACATATTTCGATTGCGACACTATTTTGGGCACATGTCTAACATATCAATACCTCGATTATAGCATATTTGAATATAAAAATGAATATAAAACAAATCAATTTTCTGAATAATCACGTCGTCTTAAGAAAACATTAGGTGAAGTGTCTGTCAATGTCCATAAATTGTCTCAGTTATGCGGGAATATATATCCCAAAATAATTTTTACAGTGATTTAATTGACACTTTACAGCAAGAAATTTATTGCACCAGAAATATTTCGTTTAAACAATCATAGATTACTGTTTTTTAAATTAAAAACTCGTGATTTATCAAATTTTGTATATTATTTTCCATTTCGATTGTAGCAGATTTCGATTCTGGCATTTAATTTTTATTGCGCCGCATATATGCCAGAATCGATGATTGAAGTGAATTTGGAAACTAACCCTAACTAAATTAATTTCATATTAATTTATTAATTGTAGTTATTTTATCAAAAAGAAAATTAGATTTTATTTGATAAACTTTGCCACTCATTGGTGACAATTAAGTTTGAAGCTTATGTTCATTCTAATAGTAATCTCATTATTTTTCATGATATAAAAAAATTCCGATGTAATTTAAATACATTTTCTCATTTCTTCGTGTAAGTTATATAATTGTTTAAAAGCTGAAAATAAATATTTCTTTAATAATATTTCTTTATAAAAATTTTTAATTAATTAATTTGTGATTTTGTCACCCAATTTTTAAAATTTATAGAATGAATAAATATTAAGATATGTCATATTTATATTAATTAATAATTCACAAAACATTATTCATATGTAAATGAATCGATTCAACATTTCTTCATATGCTTATGTTGTTTACTGTGTTTTTTACGGTGACTTCGTTTTCTTTTACTTTTCGATTTGTTTCGCTTGTCATCACTGCTACTACTGGTAGAAGACGACGAACGGCTCGAATCTGATTCGCTGCCACTCGAACTCGATTCGTCGAGAAGTGCTTTTAGTTGTTTCAGTTTTTCCTCTTTACTATTAGCCTTCGTCTCTTGTATATAGTTATACATCGGGTCCTCATGAATGTATCGAAACTGTTCTATTTCTTTATTTCCACTCAAAAATAGCGGACACTCTTTATCTCCCGTTCGGTGGCCGTAAGTCTTGCATCGCCAGCACTTCATGACTTTCACTTCCTTCCCCAAAGGCATCCACAATCCCTTTGTCGGCGCTTTAGCCAAGAAGTCACGCGCGGCGCGATTCTCTGGCAGATCAGGGATGCAGTCCTCCGGCCGTTCAGAGTCTTCTTTGACAAAACCCGGCGGTGCGGAGTCGTAGCTGTCATAACATTTTAATAAGGATTTTTTATAAGACTAATTCAAACAAGTATTATAATCATAAGATACAGTATGGTTAACACATAGTATTTGATTCTAAATAATTGAAAGTGATATGCAATTGTGATGTCAATGTTATTGTAAATTTTAATGTAGATTTGAATATTAGAAAAAGTAAGAGATGTGGACATACAAAGTGTCGTAATGTTTGATCGCTTCCAACAGTTTCTGATCGCACGCGTTATCGACCGAACGATGCGTCGATTTTGATTTGTGATCTTTGCTCGAAGAGCTCGAAGACATCCTCAAACGACTCGCCACTCGAGACCACTCTATAACACCAACAATTAAATAATCAAATTAATTAATTAAACGCTAGACTTTGTTGACACCAGACGTAAATGTATGTAAACAAAACAGAACGCATGCGCTCTCGTGTGCGATATCAGTGAAACGTCTTCGCAAACGGTGTGATAACGCTATGGCAGTGAGTATTGATTTGAATGCTTTTCATTAATTATCAATAAATGTTTGCATTCATTTACAGACCGAAATCGACGAAACCCTTCGGCGAATTCACGGCACTCACAAGTCGGTGATCGGAGTGATAGTTGTGGATCGCGAGGGAGTCGTGATTAAGTCGACTCTGAACGAGTCGAATGAGAGCACGCAGTCGTACGGCAACACAATCGCCCAAATCGTCGAAAGGGCCAAATTCGCCATCAAAGACAACGATGAGCTCAACTTCTTGAAGATTCGCACGAAGAGACACGAGTTCATTGTCGTTCCCGGTATTAACAATTTTTTTTGATTAGAAATTTGAGTAGAAATTAAAAATAATTGTGTTCACTCTTTTAGATAAGGATTACATGTTAATCACTTTAATTAATCCCACGAATGAATCCACTGCTTGAAAGCACTTCGAAGTCTCGAACACTTCAAATAATAAAATAGTTTGATTTTACACATTAACCTGTTTTTCAAATTTCAATGTTTATAAATATTTGTAAATAATACTAAAAAAATGATTCGTTTTATTTCATGAAATAAATTTGCTTTTAAATTAATAACCCGAGTATTAAATTTCAATCGTCATCATCTTTGATTGATTTTAAATATTTTTGATAATCGTTTTCATTCATTAACTGATCGTATTCTTCAATTTTGTCGAGTTTGATCTTAAACAACCATCCATTTTCATAACACGACGAGTTAACCAGACCTATAAGAGCACGCAATTATGATTAAAAAATACAAAGCAAATTAATTACAACGACTGCGAACCTGGTTTGTCCTCGAGATCACGATTGACGGCCACTACTTTACCGGAGACCGGGGTATAGATCTCACTCGCGGCCTTCACGCTCTCCACAGCTCCACATTCGTCTACGAGTGGTAATCATTTAGTATCAATACAAGTGTTTAATGTTCATAAGCAATAAAAAAGTTGAACAACTGACGATTTTTGGAGTAAAAGTTATGGACATCGGGTAACTGCACGTAAACCACGTCTCCGAGAGCCTCCTGAGCGTAATGCGAGACACCAACAGTACCCACACTCGTGGCTGAATCTAATGTGAGCCACTCGTGTTTATCGCTGTAACGCCGATCTGTAATGTAAACGTGTTTCCGATTCATAACAAAAGGATTTGAAAGAAAATATTACAATTGAAAGAAATACCTGAGAGTCTTCTTATCTGTTTGGCATCGATTGAGACGGTTCTCAGTTTATTTAATGTAAGACATGAATCAGTTTTGGCGATGGATTTAATAAAAAACAGTAAAGAAGTGGACGAACAAAACTTAGATTTGGTCAACAATACTCCAAACATGGTTTTAAGTTCAGAGGTGTACAACTTATTAGTATTCAGATCAGGATTTTCCGGAATACACTGAATAATACTGGAATTTTTGATAAGAAATAATAAAGTGGTTTAAGTTTCTTATTTACTTTATTTATATTTACATTAGTGCATGAAATAACATTAAGTAACATTATTTAAGTTATTGTTGATAGAAAAGGAATTTTCGGCTTTGTTTAAGTCCTAAACTGCTTAAAAACTCGAGCAGAGCGAGGGCTCGATTTGTTTTTATATTATAACTAAAATTTTTAATTTGTACCTGTAATCGAATAAATTAATGTTTACATTCGATATAAAATATTTATAGAATTGAAATGATAAGTAATGATAAGCTAATAAATTTTATTTTTTAAAATTTTACTTTGTTTTTAAATAATAAAATTTTTAATGTTATTTTAGAACAAATAATTAATGAAACTCAATATTACAAACTCTAATTATTTTTGAACTCAATATTATTTTTATTTTAAAATTTATTATAAAAAGTTTATTTTCAATATTTTATTAACGAAAAATATTTTATTAAATTCATTATTGAGTACAATATATGAATGTAATCCTTATTTCAAGGATCGCATTATCTATAAATATTCAATATCAGCAAATAGTTTGATTTTCGCAATTTTATAATTCTAATTGAAACTCAAATAAAGTTAAAGAGTATCTTCAATCACAGATTATTTGCAAATAATTAAACTTTGAATAAAGTAACGAAAAGAATTTATTGCGTGAGCACTAATCTTAAGATGAATGATATTTGAAAAATTAATAAAATACTTGTCGATAAACATTGCATAACTTATTAAATTCCAAGATTTATAGTTTAAATTTGATAATAAAAACTAATAACAAATTTTCAATTTCTTTGAATGAAATCTATCCTAAACAGCAAAACTCTAAACTCTAAAAATTATATCTGATATAAATGTTAATGAAATTTAAGTTATTAAACGAAAACATCTTATATATCAAAAGTGACGTTTAGATAATCAAATAAGATATGTTTACTATACTTACGATCGTTAGAGATTTTGAAGAAGTAAAGCGCGTGCTTAACAAGTGATATCCAATTAATACAATCGCAATAAGAATTTAATTAAAAGCCAATCATATTTTGAAGCACTGAAAGGCACTGAAATTTTATTTACAAATAAGTATAATATAAATAATAAATACTTATAGAGTTCTTCACTCGACAAATGAGACAAATGTTGAGGCAATGCGTTAGAGTTGTGTTGTGTTAACAGCAAAACGCGATTAAAGCGCAAAAACGTTTTATCAGCTGATCGTTCAGACCTTTCAGACTCTCTTTCAGACCATTTAAAGGCTAATATTTTATTGCATAATATGAAACAATTGTTATTTTTTGAGACGTTTATTATTCCGCAAAAATTATTATTATTATTATATAAATTATATTTGAATTTATTTGACTGCCATTTAAATAGCGCTTTATATTGAAACACAAATTTTAAAGAAGTGTTGCTTTTGACGAAAGTGTTTACAAATTGTTGCGATGATATTAAGAATTCGATATTATTTACTATTACGTTCATTACGACAATGCTCTCCATTGCCGTTCGTTCGCCGCTATTCAGACCGAAAGCAAGAGTCATATTTCAGCGCAATCGGCGGCGAAAGCGATGAACCGCCGCCTGATTTGAGTCCACAACAGGTATTGCGCTTTATTTGCTTTTATTATTCAATTGTGGCCTATATTTAAGCCTTACTTGTATTTTTTAAAGTTTTTAAATTTTTATAAACTTTATTATTAGTAAATATTTAAATTTTCATTGATTTAAAGGTGAATACAATACTGCGAACTAATGAGATGATAATATCGAGTAGTATTAAACCAATAAAATTAATTGAATGCAATCAATTGGCGTCTAACCATCCAATTGAAGATCGATTGCGAATATCGAAATTCAATGAGAGAGCGACCAAAACGAAGAGCGAGTCGACGCTGTCGTCCGATTCGTTGTTATTAGCAGTATTTGACGGTCACGGCGGCGGTTCGTGTGCTGATGTCGTGTCGCGAAGACTTTTTCATTACATTGCGCTCACTCTTAAAATGAATAGCTTTAATGTCAATTTAAACGATATCGGCTTTGAATCGTTAGTTCAAGATTTATATTTCTGTCCGAATTCTAATTACAGCATGAATGCGATGTACGATAAGAGTTCGGCAGAATATCTCAATCAACATCTCATTCAATCGGAAAGGAAAGCTTTAGAAAGATATGCCCAACAAATTGTGCCAACAGATGACATTTGGGTAGCGCTAAAGAACTCTTTTGAGAGATGCGATAGAGATTTAGCCGAAGAAATAGAGCACAATCTTCTCCATTCGTCGTCAAATATTTTGCTTCATTACTACTTGTCATTAGCTGTTAGCGGCTGTTGCGTCACTTTACTACTTATTCGTCCAAATAAAGTCTACATCGCTTCATGTGGTGAGTTAACTCATTTGCCACTTATAGAGAGAATAGTTAGATTTTTTCGTTTATCATTATTCAGGTGATTGTAGAGCAGTACTTGGCATACATAGTCACGAAACTAATTCCTCTATTAAAACGATTGATTTATCAAAAGAGCACAACAGTGACAATATCTCGGAATTGAAGCGTGTTTTGTCCGAACATCCGAAAAGCGAGCAAAACAATGTCGTGAGGAATGATCGCCTTTTGGGTCAATTAATGCCATTACGAGCGTTTGGCGATTTCAACTTTAAATGGTCGCTCGAAAAAATTCAAAGACTGGGTCTGACGCGCGCTTTTGGCTCTCATGTTATTCCTCCCTACTATATCACACCGCCTTATCTTACCTCTACACCTGAAATTGATGAGATGAACATCGAAAACGATAAAAGCGTTACGAATAAGTATATTATATTAGCCACCGATGGCTTATGGGAACATTTTGAGAGCGCCAGAAAAGTAGTTAAATGTGTCAATCGTTTTAAGGAACGACTTAAAAAACCAGAGCCTAAAGAAATAATAGAGAATCAAGAAGTCGACAAAAATCCTATACTTTCAGAAACTGGCGAAACGTTGAGCGACAGCACAAAGACATCACTCAATTCGTCGGAGACTATCATGACTGAAAGGAATATAATAGTAGACACGAATAGTGCCACATATTTAATACGGACCGCGTTGGGCGACAGTCCGTCGAGCGATCCTCACGTCGATGACGAGCAGCTGCAACAGCAGCGACACTCGCGTCTCGTCACTTATCTCACTTTACCGCAATCGGTTGTTCGCAATTTTAGGGACGATATCTCTCTGATTGTTATCGAAATGAGTTCATCATGACTTGACTTATTTAATTTATTTATATTACTAGTCTCTTGTGATATATATATTGTTATATTTCAATTATACCGGTAATAGTTTTAGTCTAGCATTGGAATTGAAAAATTGTTGACTTATTTCAAACCATTTTTAAATGCTTCAATTAGAATATATACAAATTGCAATTTCTTATAAGTATTCTTTTAATATATATTTTAAAAATATAAATAAATATAATATAAATTATAAACAAATATAAATAATTAAAAAAACAAAAATTAAATCTTTAATTCTAATCTCGTTTTTCATGCTTCTCTTGATTATCTGTAAAGAAACAAATTCATTATAAATTTCTTATTCAAATTTCATGTAAAACTTGTTTGTTTGATAGGTTTCAGTGTTAAAAAGCTCTTTGCCATCAAAACTTTCAGTTAAATAAAAATAATTCATCACAAAATGAAATGATTAAATAATAATTGCAAAACTGGTTACCCTCGTCCTCGTCTTCTTCTTCTTTAGCGTCAAGAATGTCTGAAAAACACGTGGTGTATATGATAATGGATAGAAAAGAGAGTGGAAGTCCAAACAATAGCAGAGTCAACACTGGATTTCCGTGAAACATGCTCACCAGCGATGTTATCGTGTCGTATATAACTCGCAGCAATCGATAATAAAACGTATCGCCACCTGCAAACTGTATGAAAGAGCATTAAATGAAATATTTATGAAATATTGTAACGCTTCACTATTTACAAGTTGTGCCATCAAAATGATAACAAATAAAAGCTTAATCCTTAAGAGGTCCAACACCTGTAACTCAAATCTTTTTGCAGAATAGAGTGATGCACACAATGGGCACTTGACTAACAAATATTTCAAGTTATAAACACATATTTTCTCAGTCTTTGTATGAGTTCAAAGTCTTTAATTAAAAGAGTTTATATATTTAATTAGTAATTAGTTAATTATGCCAAACTGGAGTAATTCAGAATTACAAGATGTAATTTCGTGGCACTTTTCGTTAAGTTTAAATAAAAAAGTGTCGAATATTTACGTAGAAATAGAAAAATTATTTCGTGCAAAGTATGCGAAACCCGGACCCGCAAAGAATACTATTTTATATAATATTCGCAAAAATAGAAAATTTAATTCAGTGAATAACCGAAAAACATTACCGCGAAATAAACGCATTCGAACGCCAGAAAATATTGAAAAAGTTAGAAATTTATTTGAAAGTGGAGTGAAATCAATAAGAAAAATCGAAAATATATCAAAAGTTAGTCGAGAAACGGTTCGAAAGATATTGAAAGATTTAAAATTAAAAGCGTACAACACTGGAATGCAGGTATTTTATAAATAGCAATACAACTTATAAACATTATTAACTGCAAATGCGGTAAAATTTAATATATTTCATAATAATACTTCTATATAATATCTAATATATGATACTTAAGTAAGAATTTCTAATAAAAGCTCAATAATTTTCTGGTTTTTATGGGCACATATAAAGATATCTTTACAAAGATAAAGATCTTTATCTTTCTAAGATTATTGCATTGTTTTTTGTGAGTAAAAAATCTAATTTCGCAAATAAACATTACAAATAAAGAAAATGCGCTTAACTTCATCAAAATACAGTAACAAAGTTGAGATTAGTTATTTCACAGCAAATTGAGTTGTCATAATATAATGCAAACTTTTTAGTTACATCTTTAAAATCTAAATTAAATATGTATTTAATATTTATTTGGGAAATTTCGGTTATAAGTTAAATGCTATGATCTAAATTTAGGTTTGAAACGTTTTAACTATTAAAATCCGATTCTCTCTCAATAAATTAATCACAATCTCTTTCCACTTATTGAGTCAAATCAGACTTAGGTTTAAGTTTCAAGTTATTAATATTCAGATTTGTGTTAAACACTCCTTTCAGTTTTATTTCAAAAAGAATAAAAGTAAATAATAAAACTCAATTTAAACTCTAGAGAAGCACACAAAAAGTTTAGACTAGAATTCAACTGAAGTGAATTTCGAGTAAAAAATATTCGGCTATTTTCTTAACAAGTTTTAAAACAATATTTAAATTCGAAAAATTAAAAAACTATTTACCATTATTTTCTCTGGATTGCTCTTAATTTGATCCAATATATTAATAATATTTTGAGGCAAAAGTTGTTCATCGGTTAAATAATATTGAAGTGTTGTGGCGTTTATTACAATAAAATTAGGCAACGGTGTAATTGTTTTTATGGCAATCGAGTTTATAGTTGAAAGTTCAGATGTCCATCCAATGATAATGCGATTTTCAGTGGGATAAGTGTTCGCAATGGCTTCCATTAATTCATAAAATTGTTCGTTCTTTGAATTCGCTAATTTTCCTATTTGTTTGTACTCTTCTAATAATGCGATGACCAGATATTTTTCTATATATTGATTAGTAATCAATGATTACTTTTATATTTCATCTAATGTCAAAATTGAATACTATCAAAAAAGGAAATGTTTATTTATTTATTCAAAAAAAAGTAAATCTATTAATATCTAGCATTATAATATTTAATTAGTCAAATATCTTATTGATGTCAAGTATTCATTAAAGTTTAACTTATATCTTATAACTTAATAAATTTATTTAAAAAACTAACATATGATAGGCTTAACATCTTTTAAATTTCAATTAAATTACAAATATGGTAGTAATTAAAAAACAATTTCAACTTAAATAATTTTTTTTGAACAAATTTTGAACAAACAAGTACATAATCTATATTTTCACTTAAGCTCTTTCAAATAAATTTAAACACTAACTAAATAACAAACTAAAAGTGAGACTAAGTTCATCTTTAGTTGCAGATCGCTATTAAATAAAGCAAAAATAAACACTTAATAATGCAATTAACTCACGAGTCTGTAGAATCAAATGCAAATTTCCAGTTGTAATTTTTACAAATTGCGAAAATCTCTGAGATTTGATCCAATCATTTAACTCCAAATTATGATCGTCTAAAGAAATATCAGATAAATTTATAGCATACTAATCAACTTTAAATAGATAAACAAAATTCAATGCAATGTCAAGTGTACCGTATTTTTGCTGAAAATTCGGTGATTTGATTACATAAATACCATTAGAAAATGAGCTACAATTTGATCTCAGATGATAATACCAATCGAAGCACTGATTGTTGGCAGCAATTTGGGAAAAATTTTCATTGACTGTATCACCAAATTGAGTAAAAAATACTGAATGCGTTTTTCTCAGCGAATCGATATCATTGCAGTGCGAGAGCGGTCTGACCGGCGGTCCGTTCACGCGAAGCGCGAAATCAATGATATCCTCTTTATTTCGATCGCCGCGAAACTCGACTCTCTTGTCGGCGCTCACGAACATAATAGTGGGAAAGCCCTTAATGGCGAAATGGGTGGCTGTGGTCGTGTATTTGGTGCAGTCGAGGCGCGCCACGATTACGCGCTCCTCGCGGTTGTGCAGCTGTTGCGCCACTTGTGCCCACACCGGCTCTAAGTGGCAATGCATCAGACATTCACAATTGACAGACATGGACATCGGCAGACATACCGAGCGCGTGGCAGTGGTGACACCACGGCGCGTAAAACTTAATGATGAACGCGTGTCTCTCTTTGGCGTAGATCTCGACAAACTTGTCGTTCAACTCGAGCACGCGATTCGCGATTACGGGCGAGACGTGTATGAAAGACAGACACACGCATAGACTCGCGATTAACGCAACCATTGATCAGTTGTAGTAATCACTGCTTAATGCGCACCATTTAATCGTAATAATATTTAATGTATTAATATTTAAGTTCATATATAATGGTCACTCGTGTTGCGCTTATGTTTGAAAGACATCCTCGTATTGAAGGCTAGATAAGTGTTGATAGAGGTGTGAGTTATGGCATCACATCTGCTGAACCGCTATGTTATCATAAAATGTTCATTTTATGACGCAATCATTGAATGACAATACGTGTGGCAATACGTGCTCACACTTCGCTTCATTCAAGTCATCATTTTAGTGATCACTTTCCATATTTATTATAATAATTGTTGTTTTAATGACACACTTAAGCATATAGTGTTCATTAGAGTAGCATTCAATCGTATTTAAATATAATGTCTATTGAGGTGAACAACGAAGTAATGAACGATTTAGGCGTACATATGGCACGACAGGACCTCAACTCCAATGGTCCTCATTGTGACCACCAGTCAAACGATGCCGACGACGATATGGTCGACGATGTGGTCGACCCCTGGAATGTGGTCACCAAATCTGCCGCCGGTGTCGACTACGATAAACTCATAGGTTTGTTATTTTGATATCAACTTTTTTAAGATGCGATTTAAAATAGATAATGATTTAAATACTTTGAATGACTATCCCTTTCAGAACGGTTTGGTTCATCGAAAATAGACGATCGAATTCTTGAGAAAGTCGAACAAATAACTAACAGTAAAGCCCATCACTTCCTAAGACGAGGCATATTTTTCTCTCACCGAGACTTTTATAATATACTGAAGCGATACGAAGAGAAGAAGCCGTTCTTTCTATACACCGGTCGCGGACCGTCCTCTTCGGCCCTACATTTGGGACACTTAATACCATTCATATTCACTAAATATCTTCAAAACGCTTTCGATGTGCCTCTCGTTATACAGTTAACGGACGACGAAAAGTATTTGTGGAAAGATTTGACGATCGAAAACGCGAAAAGGCTAGCGATTGAAAATGCGAAGGACATCATCGCAATGGGCTTCGATATCGAAAAAACGTTTATATTCTCGGATTTAATGTTTATCAGGTGAAACAAAAACCATTTAACTATTATACTTATATTTAATTTTCTGTTAATTTTTCTGTTAATCAATTGTAGTCAATGTCCCCAATTTTACGAGAATATAGTTCGCGTTCAGCGGAGCGTTACGTTCAATCAAGTGAAGGGAATATTCGGGTTCGGCGACAGCGACTGTATCGGCAAAATAAGTTTTCCCGCCATACAAGCGGCCCCATCTTTCAGCTCTTCGTTTCCATTCATATTCAATGGCCGAAAAGACACGCCATGTCTAATACCCTGCGCTATAGATCAGGACCCGTACTTTCGTATGACTCGCGATGTGGCGCCTAAACTATCGCTTCCAAAGCCGGCTTTAATACACTCGACATTTTTGCCGGCATTACAGGGCGCGCAGACTAAGATGAGTGCTTCCGATCCAAACAATTCAATCTTCTTGACCGACACTCCCAATCAAATTAAAAACAAAATCAATCGCTACGCGTTTTCCGGCGGCGGCACTACCGTTGAAGAGCATCGTCAAAATGGCGGCAATTGTGATATCGATATCTCGTATCAATACTTGAAATATTTCTTGGAGGACGACATTCGTTTAGAACAAATTAGAGATAGTTATAGGAGTGGAGAATTGTTAACGGGAGACCTCAAGAAAGAATTGATTGCGATATTGCAACAAATAGTTGCGACTCATCAGGAAAAGAGAAAAACAATTACTGACGAAGTGGTGGAAAAATTTATGACTCTAAGAAAACTAAAGTATAATTATTAAAGTTTTGTAAAAGTAATTTAAATTGTCGAAATTTCTATTTATACATGCGATTTAAATTAAATTTGCATTTTGAAATTTAATTGCATACAAGTCTCACAATATAATCAATTAAATTATTTTCAAACAATTCAATCAGTTTTATTTTAATGAATGAAATAATTTTATTTATTCTTCATATATAATAGAGATAATAAAAGTTTAACTGTTCTTTACGACTGACTTGAGAGTTAATATACGAAATACGAAATGTATAACTTATTATGATATTTAGCTGACTTTACAACTTTATTTAGTTTTACTAAAAAACTGTTATGAAAGCAATTAAATTTATTAATTTATTTAGAATTATTATCAAAA
>JAQIYA010001014.1:0-15077 GCA_034699355.1 Microtritia minima | reverse complement strand
AACCGATGACAGTTAGCAATCCTTGTAATCGCTAATTTATAAAAACGCAAATCTGCATATTTTAGTGATGCATATGCAAAGTATACAAATTTGAATCTATTAGACATTTCTTATTTGAATATTTGAAAAATCAATTTAAGATTACTGCACACTATGCGATATACACAACTTTAATTTTGTTATAGATTGACAATTTTCTAACGTATTTTATAACGTATATAAAATTATAAAAAGCCATCACTAATAAGATTGAAAACTTCTTACCTGTGCTTATAATCAAAAGGCGGCCAAAAATTGTTTGCGAATATTCAATCTTTTTTGGTTTTCTTCTTTAAAAGTAGTATATGTTCGATAAAGAAATATATAATGCAATTATTATATTAAACGCATATTTTTCATATATCAATATTGAGGATCCAAGTATTTTTCACACCATTGAATTGCTCGTAACGTTTGAGTCAATCAATATCTAAGCGAAACAATGGCAAAACGAGATTTTCATTCAAGAACTGATTTTGGGTAAAAGTTTTGATTAATCATAAACTGTTAATGAAAGCCAACGCAAACACAACTGAAATAATGTGAAAAGCATTGCATAAAGTTTGCATTCGATATGAATGAATGCAATGCAAGCAATCGTTGAGAGCATAGCGTTACTGAAAGCACTTCACTTCACTTATCTTCACTCAGTTTTGACGTTCATCTCACACATCCCAACAAGAAAATCATGCGCTTCTCGCAAAAAATGTGCAAATACTGTGCAGTCGCTCATGCATTTGATACCAGACAAAGACTTTCATCTATTATCTTGTAAGCAATATAGTAATCTATACGTATTTTATTACAACAAGTTATGCCATTTGTTCAGTTGCATAATAACTGATTGCTAGGATTTGATAATTTGAAAATTCCTCACTTTTTGCACATAATTCTAAAATTAAAACTCATTGAATCTTACACTTTGTCTTGAATTAAGAAACACATCACTACTAAATCTCATTTTGACAAAGAAAAAAGAATTAAACAAAGAATAAATAATTGTTTTTGGCTAAAGTTCAGGGTTTTCGGTCAATTTAATTGATGAAATTAGGTTTTTATGGTAAATAATGTTCAAATTAACGGATTTTAGTTAAATAGAAAATTTAATTGATTTAATAATATTTATTTTATAATTATAAAAAATTAATTTATTAAAATAAAAAAATATGATGTGTACATATTGTATTAAAGAAAAACTGACATTGTTTTTGGAACAAAATGAAAAAGAACTATATTAAAAAAAATTGAATTGATAGGAAGGTGTCATAAAAAGATAAATACTTTACCAAATATGATGGAAATGCAATAATTTAAATTTTTTAAATAGAGCGCAATTGTTCAAAAAAATAAGTTTATTAAAACTTTTTTTAACATTTTTGCAAAATAAATTGAAACTTCTCCAACAGTATGGATGTGTATGCAGTATATATTTGTGGCATTCATATTAGTTTGTCTGATTAACTTGAATCTGTAGTTAAATGTGCTATAGTTTTAAAATTTTGATAGCCAGGCATAGATATGCCATTAAAGCGAAACTATGTTTTCGGTATACGGTATAAACTATGTACTCGTATATTGATTTATTACTCTATTTTAACTTTATAATCAGATAAACAAAATAGCTGTGCAGTGAAAAAAAGAGTGAGACGCATGCCAAACATAATTAATTTAATTAAGTAGTGCAATGATTGTGTCTTTTATTAAAATATTAGTTTATCATGTTTTGCTTCATATACTGTTTTATAATCAAATTCAATTGAATATATAAGGCTCAGTGATTTTTTGTCATCTCGTAAAGTAAATTTTGCGTTCATATTTTGCCACAAAAAATGCATAATTTAATAACTAAAATTTTTTCTTTCACATTTTTTTTAAAATACAAAATCATTTTTATATAATTTATTATATATATATTTATATAATTTTATATAATTGTTATATAATTTTAAATCTTTAATATTAAAGATAATAAAATTTTTTATTTTTGTCATTCATATTATTGATTGTATTGATTGTGATGCATAATTGCTGATAATTATAATTTAATGATTTTTGTTAATTTTGTATTAAATAATCATTGATGAAAATTACTTTGAATTCAAAAACAAGAAAACATCGAATTAGCGGGAAAATTTTAAATCTGAATTATTTTATTTTATTTAATTATCTGAATTTGAAATTTATTGAAGTTTTTTCTTTAAAAATCTTTAAAATCTTTAATCTCAATCGCGTTATAACTGTAAAAGTCGCCGAAAGTCCCATTTTTTAGGCAATTTTTAAAAATGGTCTCGATTTGATAAATTCGATTTCGTTACTCTACTTTTGTATCGTTAAAAAGGCTAACAAAACTCCGTAAATAAATCCGTTCATTTATTAGGCAATTGAGTCAAATCTCTAATTTATTTGTTTGAGACTTCAATTAAATGGCATAAGCAATAGAAAGGCTATAACATTCAAAGCTTATGACTGAGTTGTCTCCTTCTTGTTTCATTTAATGTCATATTCTCTGCATGCAAGACATGCAAGACATACATGCATGAAAGACAAGCAATATATTTGTTTGGATGATTAGCTAATAAGCCTTCAGTAAAGATATTAATTCTATGTAAGCGTTAGTCTGTAAGTTATTTTCAGCGAATAAGCGTTAAATACTTGTGCGTTTCATATTTATTTAATTATATTATTTCGCAATTAACATAATTGATTTAATTACTCACTATTTATTAAATTATTAAACATAACG
Source organism: Microtritia minima (assembly GCA_034699355.1). Classification (NCBI taxonomy): domain Eukaryota; kingdom Metazoa; phylum Arthropoda; class Arachnida; order Sarcoptiformes; family Euphthiracaridae; genus Microtritia; species Microtritia minima. Next base: position 12,295 of record JAQIYA010001014.1, on the reverse strand, counting down.
TTTCAACAACTAATGAGAAATTTGAAATAACAATATAAGCATGAGAAGCAAAACATTACATTAAAAACATATCACTAACATTTAATTTATACAATTTCATGAATGAATATTTATTCGATATGCACCTCGAATTCGATTCTATCACTACGATTCTGGAAAATTTCGATTCTAACACATTATTTTAAAGTGCCCATAGTTTCAATGCGATGTCTAATGTTCAGAGCATTCTGTTAGATTCAATTCTCACATTTCTAGATCTGGTTTCATTAGATTTGAGGTAAGAAGTATTATTCTTTCAATTGACTTTAAGGTTAACCATTCATAACAGACGATTAATAACAGTACTGACACAATAATCTCCTTTATTAAAAATCTAGATTTATAATTATTATTTAAAAGTGGTGAGACAGACATGTTTCTGTTAAAATTTAAGATACTTTTCATATTAAACATGCTTTGTAAGTCAGATATTTAAGACTAACATATGTGTCAACTAATAAATTTATGTAAAAAGATACAGTCCGAGCCATTATTATTAACAAGTTTGGTTCGAACAAATATATTCATGATATTAATTGTTTATAAAATATTTATTAATTGTTATCTTAACTTTAATTATTATTTATTATAAAATACAGAATTTATTAAATATAATCAGTTTTTTGAAGTTTTAATTTTTTAAAAATTGTTAAAAAAGGTTAGATAACTTAATTCATTTAATTTAGTAAATTCATTAAATATATTAATACAGATTGAGATTACCGAATATAATGGATACACCAGAATGTTTTGGCGCAGATGTAGAAAATATTTTCAGAATAAAGATAAATTAAAAATCATAATACATTTTATAGGAAATTTAACAAACTATGCATTACATAATATTTCCTCAAAATGAAAATCATTTTATATTTCATTCTATATTAGTAACAATTTCCTAATTTGGTACGACTTACTAAAATAAATAAAGCCTTTATATAGTTTATAATATAGTTTTTAATTTAAATTCAAAAATGATTTTATTAATATCGGATCCACATATTTATTAATATTAATAACATGTATAAATATAAAATAAACAAAATCTGGTTTAATAATACTACTTTGAATTATTAAAGTGTGCAAAATATTCTGGATATGCATGACGTGCGAGTTATACATACAAATTTATTTTAAAAGTTGTGAAAATATTAGCTCTGAGTTGGTTTCATAGTGAATATTTTCCGTTGAATTGACTGTATATAAATTAAATAACATAATTAAATAAATGTTATTTTATTAGTTTTGGTATTTAACACTAATTATGGACACTTATGTTATCATTATTCAAACAATTATTATTTTTCAGTAATTAAAGCATAGTTTAAATAATAATAATATAGATTTAAATATAAATATGTTTTTTTGACATTTAAATTATTATAACTTAAAGATATTTATTGGCTTTAAAAAAATAAAATATTAAAACTAAAAACTCTTTGTATAATATTTAAATTTATTAAGTTAAATGATTGAAGCAAAGAGAAGTGAGTGCTCACAGGAATAATGATAACTTGAAGAAGTTATACTTTTAACTTTAATTATTCTCTATAGTGTCAATATCGATAAAATCACAGATTAAGTAATAACTTATAAGTAAATTCAATTTGAATCAAATATGAATGACGATCTAGTTTAAATTTTTGGTTCAAATTTGTATTGAATTAAAAAAACATATTAAGAAATTATCACATAATCAGTATCTTTAACTACGATATCTTATTAGTCAGTTAAGTTAAGTTAAGTTAATTTTAAATAAGATATTTTAATTTAATATAAATAACTTTAAACAAAAAAGATTTGAAATTTCTTATCTAAACGTATAATTCTTTATAAATCACAAAACTAATGAAATATTCAGTTACCATTTTTTACACTTTAATCAATTCTTCTGATTTCGTTTTGATTACTTGTGTCACATTAACTACACTATGATAAACAAAATGCATTATTCATTTGTTTGAAAATAAAGATATATTGTATTCTTTGTGTTTTCAATATCTCTTGCGATTGTTAAAAGTTTTCTTTTTATAATTTGATACTTTTGAATCAAATGAACTCATTTCTAGTTAATAATTAAACATAAAACTATATTAAATTAATTTTTAATAAAATACAAACTATAAAAATGAACGCATTAAATTTAGATTTAATCAAACTTTTATGTTGTAAACTTAGTAAAACTTCATATTTATATGAATAAATATATCTTATTGTGTTTTACAAATTATTAAGAATTTACTATTCAACCACTATTTCGTTATTTTAGTTATTGTGTCGAAGCAATAATTCATAAATAAAATGTAGTTATTAATGGTCATGCAGTTTGTATTTCGTACAGAATGTTTAACATCAAATGCTTCTGAAATGAAATGAACGGAAATGTAGTATTTATTGAAATGGTTATTACAAAGTCTTCGATAAAAATAATGTTTGTTCGGTCCACAAGAATAGATTAAAAGTTAATCTCAACTTTTCTGAATTCGTAATCAATTTCGGACAAATCAAACTACAAGGCAGGCGATAAGGCTTTAAATGTCAAGAATATAAATGCTTTTGGTGTATATTATTATTAAATATAAAATATTAGTTTTGCAAATTTGTGTTTTAATACATATAAAAATACGTAATAGAGATGAAAAATTTAATTTAGTTCATAAAGAAAGCTATGTTTCATTTAATACACATCAATGCATACTAAATGAACAGTGAATGAGAAAGTAGTCTTTATCTAACGAAGATGTCTTTATGTAAGAGAAAATACTCCACAAGAGAAAGCAGACTAAAAAAATGATTTTAAAGGGTCACTCTGGAAATATACCTCGACCTCGATTATAGTATATTCGCTATGCAATAAAAATAGCCACAATCCAGAATCGATATAAAAAATCACAAAAATGATAAATTACGAGTCTTTTATATAAAACTCAATAATCTTTAATTATCTTAACAAATCACTCGTGTTGTGTCAAATTTCTTTATCTAATTTTTTCGGTTAAATCAAAACATTTTCTGGTTTATTATTGCAAATAAGAATTAAAATTTCAAGCCTGAAAAAGCGAACAGATTAATATTGAACGATGAAAACATCAGTTATTAGCAAAAAACTTTTGCCAAAAATTAAAAGATTCAAAGATTTCAAGTCATTTTGAAACACTCATGAGAACTACCAAAACATTTTAAGATCAACATCAAAAATTCTTATGATAATATTTTAGAATAGATGTTCTTATAATCTATAATAATAGTATTTTTTTCGTGTTACATAAACATATTGAATATTTTTTCATTTTAAAAAATACAATTTATTTAAAAGCAATCCGATTTTTTTTTGTATAACTTCATAAAACAAAAATTTTAAAAGCTTTTAGATTTTTACAAATTGTAATATATTCAGAATTTTATAAAGTATAAAAACATTGTAAAATATCGATAATCAAAGATGGGATCAAAGTATTTGGCCTCTGGTTTAGTGAGCAGTACTTTATTGGAGCACTTGGAGTGTCAGTTATAGTATTTCGCTTTATTGAGGTGACACGACTGACACGACTGACACGTTAAGGCAAGACTGTCATCCGTGAAAACTGTATTAACTGTCAACGCAATCGTTGAGTTATGGTGGCTCTGATATGAAACATAACAAAAACTCCGGTGTCATGTCAAGCATTTTTCAGCAAATGGAAAGAAATGGGAAGATGTGTGTGAGTCGCGTCTCATACAATCGAGCATAACTCACTTATGCAATGCCCGAAGCGATTCAGCCAAACATCGCATGCCATAACTGACCCAACAATGCAATGCAGACTCAACTCAACTCGCATTATAGTACAGACAGTGGCCTGCATTTCGAGTACAAACTTTCTATTTGATTATCTTTGCTTTGTTTTAAATTTGCTTTGCATTCATTTATGTTAATTTTTCAATAGAGTCAGCAAATAAATAGTGAGTTTAAGACAAATTAATGCAAACAAGTTTAAACGAAATTTTGACAATTTGGTGTTAATATATATGATTCTTTAAAATATAGCAAACAGCTATTAATCTTCTAAGACAGCACTCTTTTCTAACCTAATTGTATTGAATCACAATGTATATACTCTGCCGTTAATACATTAAGATGTTTCATGTTTGCGACAATCAGTCTTTCTTTGCAATTAAGACTCAACGCTTGAATGACTTGTGCCAAAGTTTGGTATAAAAGAGAGATATCATTATTGAGATAACGCTCCTCTTTATTATACAACGCAAGTCAGAAGCCAATGAAGCCAACGCCGCAAACACTGCCGATGCGATGCGACTATAATGTATTGAATAACTCATTCGCTTAATACAATTTCTGCCCAAACATTATTTCTATCAAGTATTTTATTAAATATAATAATAGCCATATGTTGAGCACATCTCGAGATCCGAATAAATTTCAATTTAAATTAATTGTATCGAATGTCGAACAATTGACTCGTCATGAATATGCATAAACTTATGTTTCAATTGTATTAGTTTCGAAATTAAGCTTAAATTTTAAAACTTTTCATAGTATTGTAAAAATTACGTTCTATGCGTGATTTATAGTAAGTTTTGAGAGGTTAGAGAGATTTTTTAGAAGTATTTGCAAATATAATAAACACATAAAATAAAGCTAATTAATGTATAACTTACTAATATTTCAATAAGAATATAATTATTATATTATTTAATTAAATTCCGAATAATTAAAGTATGCGTGCGTTTCATTCTTATCATCGATATTTGATTATTCGTTTATAAAGTTAAATAGCAGTAACAAATCAATATGGCTTTGATAGTCAAATTCATGCACCGATAATCAAATTTTCAAGCTCTAAATTACTGTAATTCACTCATTAATGCTTCGACTATCTTTGCCTATTTGCTTATTTTTTTAATTGGAAAAAATACCTTATAAATCATGGAATTACAATTCAATATTTAAAAAATTAAATTAAATTAAAGAATGTTTTAATATTAATTAGACTAAATCAGAATTGATTGAATTATACTTACACTAATGTTAGATAATTGAATATAAATAATTAAATTATAATTTTATATTTTAATTTATTAAATCAATATTAGAAACTTTTTATTAAAATTCAATTTAAGCTTAATATAAATAAAGTTTATATTTTGTATTATCATTTTTATTTTAAGTTATTATTCATATGTGTTATAATATTTAGTTTATTATTTATTAATAAAGACTGGAATTTTATATAAATCGTACGATAAAAATAGACTTAAATGTCTTGTTTACAGTCAAATTACAAAGTAAAAAATCTTATGGCAATTTTTATTACATACTGCATACAATTATACAATGTATATAAATCTTCGAAAATATCTAAAGAATAAATACATAAAAAATATGATGAATATATATATATATTTTAACTGAATGTATAAATAATTTAATTTTTAAAATGTTTGCAATTGTGTTCATTCAAATTGTTTTAATATAACAGCAGTTATATTAAAGTTTTAAATTTATATTAAGTTTTATTAATTCTGTATGTTATGCCAAATAATGATATTAAAACATTTAAATACAGAAACTTTTAATAAACGATTATTTCAGAACTTTAATTTAATTTCTTTTATTGCTTTAATTTCAATAAAACTTTTGATTTTCTAATATATGTTGAATATACTATCAAATAATTATTTCTAATATTACAAATTAGATAAATTTAAATTTATTAATACGAATTTAGTGCTTGATATTTAAAATAATGCCTGTATTTAACAAATTATTAAATCAGATGAAAATTTTGATTTTAGTTTTGCTTACTTTCCACTTCTGCTAAGAATTTGATAGCATAAAAGTTAGAAGTGGTTACCAAAAGGTAGTGGAGTGGCAAAGAGCTCAATAGATGATAAGAGGCGTTATTGAGTGAATCTATTCAATCTATTCAAGTAAAGCCTGACCACAATTTGGTTTTTGATGGATTTGCATTTAAACTGCTATGCGATGCTTCACACTAATGCATCGATGCTCTCATTATCAAAATGAATTGGTTATTATCATTCAGATGAGGTCATCTAATAAATTGTTTGAGCAATTTTTTATATTTATTATGAAAATTGACTCAAATTATATCTCATGGCGTTCAAGCATTTTAGGATGCAATTTATTATAGGCTAAGCTTTTTATCTTATAATATATTTATGGCGAGGAATCTGTTACTAAGCAATACAAACCAGAATTATTAAGAAAATAGTTTCGCTGTTGACTTAATTCATAAAGGTTTGCATCTTTTGCATAAAATAAAGCTCAGAATCATTATTCACTCCAAACCATCATAGCATCAAAAAATGAAAATAAGTGAACGGTAGACGTAAAACTATATAAAATCTTACATTTATTTCGAAATTTATGCACAGCACAGAGCTATGCAATCTTCTCTTTATCCTGTAGTAATATCTTTTAAAAAAACTAACTTATGTGAAAATGCTTAGTGTGTTAGTATATAGCATAGAGAATGTCTGGTATACTCTATGGTGTACACCATAGAGTACGGAATACGTTGCATTCAATTTTTCACATAATTCTTTTATATAACTCGATATAACGTTAAAGCGGTTATCGATTGAGTTTTACGATGTATTTTCTATATTTCATTAAAATCACGCTTTCGAAAACAATGCGATGATGCGTTAACTATCATACAATAAATACAGTTTTGCTATTATTTAGCAAAAAAGCTTTTTAGATTTTAAAACATATTTGTTAATAAAGACATTTATAACGATTTAAAGAGTTACTGCAAATATTGCATAAGACTAACATTAATTTTATATTATATAAAATCATATAGAATTTTTCTTTTTAGACTTTATAATCAATATAATAATATTGATATGAATATAAAATATTGAATTTATAATTCATAACTTATAAATAAAAAGAGCATATATTATAATTATTATAATACAATTTAAAAATTGTACAATAAAAGCCAAAATATGTAGCACTTTAAACAAATTAATATATTCATTTAAATATAGTAACAGGTAAATAGTAAAATTTTATCTAAAGAAAAAAGCTAAATCAATGGATTTTGATTTGTCAAATAAGAGATATAAGTTGCACATTAGATATTAAGATGCTATTTAGGCATTTTAACTTACGATGCATTTCGTTAGTTTAGCTTAAATGTAAAGTATAGTTGAAATTTATTATTGGAAAAATTTATTTAAATGTATAGTTAAGCTAAATGATAACAATTAAGCGCGAACGAAGTGAGTGCTTAAAATGTGTGCTTACAGTTATAAACTCAATTTTAATATCACATCATTTGTATGGTCATTCTTGTTTCTTTATTACATTAAAAAAGTAATCCAAAACTCGTAATGTACGCACCGATTGTTTCTGTTGAAGTTAAACGTCCATATAATCTATATAAAAATTTATTCAATGACAAACGACATAATTTTACTGAAGAATTACATAAAATGCATTATTATATTCAATGTTTACTATAAATTAATGATATTAAATAAATTGTATTGTGATTTGTAAATTTCTATTTAACATAAAAAACCGTATGGACTTTATTTAGCCGAAAAAAACGAATTTTGACCATATTTTTGCTTTAAAAACTGAATTTTATCGGTTTATTTAACCGAAATGTCCGCACTTTACTAATAAGTCAAACGCATTCAATTAAATTATGATAAAAATTAAAATATATTTAAATCCGATTAGAAATGTATTTTTTTGTGGATATGTTATTAATAAAAGCTGCAAAATTAATAATAAGTATTATATTGAAGATCAAGAAATGACATGAAAAAATTATGGTCACACTAAGTAATGATGAAAAACAATGCTCTGTATTTTCTCTTAGCATAGAAAACTTCATATAAAATGCTTAGCAATAAAATTTGTAAAAAATTAAAAATTCCCTTTAATGCTGATTCTCGTAATTAAATTCTTAAGAAATAGTTTCAAAGGCTAAATAATCAATTAAAGTTTATTTACATATAAATACCTACAATGGAATTCCTACAGTGTATACACAATAGGCTTCTATAGGTTAAAATTCAAATTAAAGTTTTGCATATCTCTAAGTTTGTAAGTTTTAATGTTTAGCTCAAAGATAGAAGTTATGTAAATAAACTTTTCTCTCTAATTGTGCATAACTTGAAAACTGAATTATTTAATTTAGATTAAAATGAAAAAAATTAAAAGTATTTTTAGAAATGTCATTTCATTGTTTTAATTTAATTTATATATATATTGTGAACAATTACATACACTACAGAGCAGCGAACTTTTATTATTAATCAATACAATAAACATTTATGTGATAGTGAATTACGTTCTGAACCTACAATGAAGACTCAAATGGATTATCTTAGAAAGTATGGCATCAAACCATCGCCAACTATCATTCAAAAATCAAAAACAGTAAAAAAAATCAAAAGCAAATATCAGACTCGAAATTGAGAAAATTAATAATGGAAGGAACAATTAAACGTTAGTTTGTGTTTTTACAAAAATTTGTTGTGTTGTTGTTTGTCGAACTGATATAAATTTACTGCAGACAACTTTCATACCATAAGGCTTGTCATAAGATAAGTCTATAAATAAAACAAGTTTTTGCATACTTTTCACTTTCCAGATAAAAAATGAACTGTAGGTATAGATTATACCAAAAATAAATATAAATAAGGCTAATATGTAAGATAAACAGAGTTGTTGAAAATTCAATATGATTTCTATATTTAACTTTTTCAAAGTTAATTTACATTAATGTTTGGTTAAAATTTAAAAAATTAACATCACATTAATGCGATCATTTGGCGGGAAAACCGCATTTATCGGCGCCCACTCGTCCGCTACTAATTATTTCAGTATAATTCTCCTAAATTTATAGATATCTTAAACAATCAATAAATATTCATAATAATTGATTGCACTGTATTTATTATTTTTGCTTAATTTCTGTATAATATTATTAAAAACGCGTGCATTACAACAATAATGCGTTATTCTATCTCTTCTGCATTATCACTATCTTATAGTCTTATAGCGCTTATTAGTATAAAAAGGGACATAAAAGGCATTCAAATATCCTAAAAACGCATTCTTTTTACATAATATTCATTACGACTTATACATGTCACGAATATATAGCGTTCATTAGGAGAACAACGAATCGTTTTGAAAAAAGGCGCCAAAATATCAAACTCTCAAAGCGTTCACCACTTATTCGACCCTTATTTGCAGACAGATTGCAGTCCAAGATATGCAATCAAAATCAGTCAACGATATGGTCAGCAGAAAGAGGGAAGCGGTGGCGCGCATGAGAGCCGGCGATTACGCGCAAGCGATTCGTTTGTTGAGCGCCGTCATTGAGGGCCACAATTGTGACACCGATTGGCGACTACTCGTCAACCGAAGCTATTGCTATCAGCGGTCGGACAGACTCGACGCCGCCTTAGAGGACGCCAATCGTGCGGTACGTGTGAGCGACGCCTCGTTCGGCGCTCTCTATCGTTTGGGTTGCGTTCAGTTGGCGCTCAAACAGTATCGCTCGGCGGAGAACACCATGAATGAGGCGCTCGAACGACAGGCGAGCGACAAATTCACTATCGATGTGTTGCGAGACATCAGATCGAAGTACTGTCGCGAACTGGGCTTCGGGTGCGACGAGTCGTCCCAAATGGCAGAAGCGTTCGACTCGGTTTCGGCCATCAGTGACGCCGTAATCGGCGGAAAGTTTGTCCAAAATGGGGACATTAATGGCGCCAAACATTCAGCCGGTATTAGAGCTCCGAAGAGGAATCCGTTCGCCGCTGTCGTGAAGAGTGTTGCGATGCCTGTCGAAGCAAAAGCTCAACACTCATCTGCTATGCCTCACGTTTGTCGCCCCAATGTTTCGACCAAAAAAGATGGTCTCAACGCTACCGAAAATATGCGTTTTGTGGCGAACGTGTAAACGTTTGATTCCACATTTTGCTCTTCATTTCGATATCTATTATTTTTTCATTCATCCATTTCTTGTCTTTTTCTTTTGTTTTAAACGATATGTATTTTATTTTGACAAATGTTGTGATTAGATATTAGACTAATAGCGTATTATTATTTCGGCGAAACAGTCATTACTTTAGATTAGGCGAATGTTTGCTCAAAGTAAACACATTTAGCGCACACATTCCTGTATATCCACTATTTTGTCTCACTATATTAATATATTAATATTAATTTGAGTTTAGTTTTAATAAATTTCAAATGTGACTGATTATTCTGTAGAGTGCGACGAATGCACTATATTTGCATGAAATTTGTTTAAATTGATTAAAATTTTATACTTAATTCTTGTTACTATTTCACGCGAATTTGTAAAATATTGTATTAATAATAAAACATTATTAATCAATCAAACTAAGGTTAAATTTACTTTTCAAATATTTTTTTAAAAGTTGTACTCTATAAAACTTTATTGGTTTTTGCTTAAAATAGACTAAAATTGACTAAAACTTCTTTTCACTTCACAATTCGTTGCTGGAAATTAACGAAATAATGATTAAAATGATATTTGCATAAGTTAACCAAACCTATTTGTTATACCGCTAATGATACCGTTTGTTAGCAAATAAATTTATTTTTCAAAAATAGCTTAAATAATATAAATAGAAAAAAGGCAAAAATGACAAAAAAATACATTTTATGCCAAAAAAGGCATTTATGGCATTTATAAATAGGGTTTAAATGATTTGTTTTGATGTGTTTAGAACTCATATAAGATGAAAAGCTAAATTTCTATCTAATAAAAAATAGGAAATGCCATTACATACAGACCCTAATTATCACCAAAAAAATAATGTTAAAATCCGCTAATAATTATATAATTTTACTATTAATTATTTGTTAAAATTGGCCAAAATCCTAAAATACGTTTTGTATATACCCTAATTTTACTTCGATACCCCGCACCCATGTATACCCCGCACCTCTGAAATTTTCGATTATTAGACATTCAGAAAAAATGTTCATGTATACCCCACACCCCATGTATACCCCGCACCCAATACCACGTTATTAATACAAATGTCTAATAAATAATGTTTTAATAATAATGCCTTATGTTTAATTTGATCATTCAGAAATTTATTTTCTTGATTCATATCGTAATTTTAATAAAATAAAAGTATGATTAATGTGCTAATTATAATTAGTATAACCTGTTTTAATTATCAGTTATATCACTTTGCGTTAATTTTGCGATTAAGTCGTATTAGAATAAAACTATTTTTTATGATAAATTATATTAAAATGTATAGCCCGCATCCCATGTATACCCCGCACTGCAAAATTTCTCACAAATTTCACTTTTTTGCATAGATAACCCGCGGGGTATACACGTAAAATTAGGGTAATATGTTACAAACAAGTATCCATTATAAGTGATAATCAATTACATTCAATTGGTTTGTCTCACTTGTGGCTGATATGAGTTTAAAATGTTTCAATAATTGTTTTTGATTAATAATGTCTTTTATAATTTTTGAAATATACTGAAATAAAATTACTTGTATAGTTATTTTAAATCCATTTTTATTGAATTATTTATATTGAATTAATTGTATTCTTAGATTTATTAACATCAAGTATTCATTAATCATATAAGAAGTGTTGAACGAAAATCTGTACTCTCTCTTGAATAGAATTTATTTTTTGAAAAATAAAAACTTTACAAAAGAATGGTATAAATGAAAACTAACATTAATGTTATATTATTGCCCCAAAATATTCTGTTTTTAGAAATATTAAATCGTTCTTATTTTTTATTTAATTTTTTAGTCTTATTAAATTTTTAAATTGTCGTCATCACAAAAAGTTACAAATATTAAAGTTTTCCGACGATACGATTTTTTGAGCACTCGAATATATTTTTATATTTCTCATTTGAGTTCAAATGTGTGCATGTTTGGTGATTTATTGTTTGATAGCTAAATATATACATTAAAATCTATCTACAAATTCAGTTTCAAAATTATTTAATTAATTATTGCTTTTTAAAAGCCAACATCATTGTAAAATGTTTATATTTTTATTACCATAAATTACGTAATTATAATATATTGTGTAATAAGCATGTTATATAAAATAATTTTTTTTAAATATGGCGATCCTGAGGTCACAAAGATTTTATTTTATCATTATCTAGACTTTGTATAGATAATATTTTTGCATTATTATTTTTGTGACCTCTGGGGCGCCATATTTAAA
>JAQIYA010001013.1:0-15077 GCA_034699355.1 Microtritia minima | reverse complement strand
TTAATTTTTTTGGCCTTTTTCTGTACCATTTAAATAATTTTGTGTGTAAAATAATATTTATTCATGTAGACTATTATAATATTGAAATTCTGTAAACATTTGAGTGATTTTAATTGTAAGTCCTCTTTAATTGATTATTTGTTAAGCTATGGCGCTTTCTTTCTATCCTTAAATGTATGATATAATTAACTCGCATTAACTTTCTTATGTGCGTATATAAATATTGATGTCATTATAAAAATAATTGATAAACTGTGGCGTCAAATGAATTTAAATATATGTCAATAAAAATTTATTTCAAGTCGCATATCGTTAGTGACAGCCTCTGAACTTGTTCTCAACAGAAAAAAGTATGACATGTGAACAAAAGTAATGAAAAAAGTTTCTGCAAATTATAATTTTAGAGGAAAAGTATTTTCAAAAAGCATATCTTATATGTAAGTTAATTAAACTAATTTAAATTGTTTTAATCATTAAACAAAATGACATTGTGTTGATTATGTAAGTTTAATATTCATAAAACAAGTGAAGAGCAGCGATCATAAAGTTTGAAGTTTAACATTAAGCTTTGAAAATAGCAAATCAAAATTGTTGGAATCAAATATGAACTTTTTTGAAGTATATAGATAGTCAAATTTTAAATTTTTCCACATATAGCTCATAATTACTATTATTTAATTAATTAAATTAAATTTATTTAATTAAATTGAATTTTTTTCCAACGTTAATAAAAGCCTCGACAATTGTATTAATATCTTGAGCTGAATGTGCGGCTGATATTTGAACTCTAATTCTAGCCTTTCCTTTGGGAACAACTGGATAACTAAAACCAATGACATAAATACCTTTTTCTATGAATAAAAAGTATTATTTGTGAAACATTTTACAATAAAGAAAAATGAAAACAATTACCAAGCATTTGATCGGCAAAAAGTGATGCCGTTTTAGCGTCTCCTATGAAAACGGGACAAATCGGATGTTCATCGCCCTAATTATTGAATTAAATAAACAAATAATAATAATATATTTATTTGTAAGTTATCAAAACTAAAATAGAGACTGACCAATATATTAAAACCGGCGCTTTTCATACGCAATCGAAACAATTTAGTGTTTTCAGCGACTCTATTGGCGAGAGTGGCGTCATTGGTAAGCAAATCAAATACTTTGCTGGCGCTCGCGACCACCGATGGCGGCAATGAATTGGAAAACAGATACGGACGGGATCTTTGCCTTAACAGCTCAATCAATTGGCGTTTGCCGGTAGTATAGCCACCTGCAGCCCCACCCATGGCCTTACCGAGTGTCGAATTGATTACATCGATTCTACCATCTAAACCGAAAAACTGTTCGGTTCCTCTTCCCGTTTTGCCGAAAAATCCAGTTGCGTGACACTCGTCCACGAAAACGATTGCGTTGTATTTGTCGGCCAAATCGCAAATTGGTTTGAGAGGCGCCACATTTCCATCCATACTAAACACACCATCGGTGGCGATCACGCGAAGTCTAGCGCTTTGAGTTTCATTCAGAAGTCTTTCCAAGTCAGTCATGTCTCGGTGTTTATATCGATGGCGTTCAGCTTTCGACAAACGAATTCCATCTATAATTGAGGCGTGATTTAACTCATCCGAAATGATGGCGTCTTGCGATGTAGTGAGCACTTCGAAGAGGCCTGCGTTGGCGTCGAAACAGCTCGCGTAAAGTATGGCATCTTCGCGGCCGTGAAATTTGGCAATCTTTGCCTCCAGTTGTTTGTGCAGGTCTTGAGTTCCGCAAATGAATCGCACTGAACTCAGACCAGCGCCGTATTTGTCCAGAGCTTCCTTTCCAGCGTTTATAACTTCCGGATGACTCTGTTTGTAAAGATTTAGACATTTTATTATGAAGTAAAACTCTTAACCTGTTATTTAAAATAACAGGTTATTTAAGTTAACATTTTTAATAACTCTCTAATAATTTCGTTTCAAATAATTATTAATTTGTTTTAATATTGATAAACCAGTATTTTTAGTGAAAAGTATTTTAACCCTAAGCAAGAAAGTTGCATAATTTAAGTTTTATTTACAGAAAGTCCGAGATAATTATTGGCGCAGCAGTTAATCACGCTATCTTTATGTCCTTCAACAGAGATATGCGAATCTTGTTTGGTAGTGATGACTCGTTCCTCTTTCCACGTGCCAGCTCTGCGTATTGATTCGATTTCCTCTTCCAAAATGACATTCATTTTAGCCCAGCTATGAGTGCTCATCCATTTATAGGCCCAGTAATTTTGGGGGATTAAACTTTTTGCTGATATAAATAGTTGAGACACTGCGATAAAAATTTACTTTTTAAACTAATGTTTTATATAATTTAAACAATCATACATACCTTTACATTTAATCATATTTAAATCTAGACATTAACAAATCCACAAAAAAAATCTGGTAAACATCAGAGAAAACTTGTTTTCGGCAACTTTTTTTTGATTGATATGCAAATTGTTACAGTTATAATATTGAAGCTTAAAGTCCCATCTTTTGATTATGATAGACACTATATTTAAATTTATAAATATCTCAATAAGAATTACAATGCAAATTCAAATAATTATGAATATATGAGATTTACTTGCATTTTATTCCAAATATTAATTATTATATATTTTTGTAAAACTATTATACAAAAAATGTGAACACATAATGAATAAATGTTATAAGTTATAATGAGTATAACTAAATTTTTTTACAATTAATAAAACATTTATAAAGTACATTATTTTCATATAAAAAACAATTAAAAAATTTAATGTAAAATTAGTAAAATGTCTAAAGAATCAAAAAATGTTAAACTACATGTTAAACTAAAAATGTATATAACTTATTTATTAAACTAATAAATATTAAATAATTATCACAAACAAAATTATTTAGTAAAAACCTTTAAGCTTATGTTTGTAATTTATATTTGATGTCAATTAGCAATTTATGAATATAAGTAATATCAGTGAGAAGTTGTGTCCGTTTAAAACATCGCACTTCAATCATCTTCAACTCATTGCTGACCAATTCTGGCCAATTGGGAAGCAGACCAACACTCGCGTAACCGAAAACTATGTCTCCCATAAAAAATATGTTTCGACAGATTCTCATCAGATCATCGTCTTTGTCGTCAATCACGCACTTCTTAGTCTCCATACAAATACCATTGCAGTCGATAAAATGGCAGTCACTATCGCTGTCGCAATGATTGAGGTGTGAAATCGAATACATCACCGCTGTCTTCGGATAAATCATATCCGAGTCGATCATAACTAAATCCTGTCCAATAAAACCGAAATGAGAAAACTTAATATCACACAATTCGAGCTTTGGTTTGAGTTTTTCGAAGCGCATCAAAAACTCAATCACTTTAATGGCGATCTCAATGCGATTCAAAAAGCGTTGCCTCACGAGTGGCACGAAATACGAGTAATCGAGAACATTAGTGGCATATGCGACGCCGTAAAAGTGGCCACACGTGCCCACAACGCCGGGAAATACATTGCCGTACGTCTTGCTTAGAAAAAACTCGTTGTCCTGAATTAATAACCAAACATTTATTAAAGAAGTTTCGTTCAGTAAATTAGTATACAATGGCCACGAAATTAATTTCTCAATAATATAAGTGTCGAATAGTTTCAGTTTTGGTCGCTCCAAATCCCTCTCTTCATAAACGCTTGAATTAAATTTGGCACTTATAATATCATAAATTGCTTTCTTTATAATTGATTTGCTGCTCATCTCTTTCATCCACCTATTATTACCAATTAATTCAAATGTGGTCAAAGTTCTGGCCTTCAAGACAATATCAGTGCCGTCAGAGGTGTCATCAGTGGTGCGCCATTTGGCCGCAAACACATAATCCTTGCCGTTATGCTCGTCAATGTTGGGACAATCAGTTAGTCTCAACTTCTTTGTGTCGCACAACGGCTCGCATAAAACGCCGATAAATTTCTGTTTGCGATACGACTCACATATTTCGTTGATTGCGTTTGTCATGAGTTGCCGACAAACGCGGTTCGATTGAAATTGCAATAATTTGGTGGACAAACAGAAAATTGTTATAATTAGCGTCACAATTATGGTCACTATTAACACACGTTTTTTGCGACGTCTGAAAGAGAGCGATAATATTCGCCTGATTTTAAATGTATTGAAGCGCATCTCAAATGAGGAATTAATATTTAAATGTGTAGAGAAGTTAAATACTGTTTTGAAAAAACAGCTGATATAAGCTTTTACAACAAATGCAATACAGGGATAGGTGTGGCTTAAAAGGTGCGGTAAAACAGTAAGTGTGTAAGTTTTCAAATCAAGTGCAATGCAAATGACTTACCTGTTAAATCGCAGCGATTCACTGCCATAACTACTAATTACCGAATGAGTTAATTGAAAATAAAATTAGACAACAAAATTGTTGAATCAAAAATGAAAAGCAATTATGCTTTATATACATTAATTATCTAAAAAAAATCAATTTTAAAGTCATTAAAAGTAGTTTTTGTGATTTCGGTTTTAATTTTCATGAATTCCTTATTAAAAAATTATCGTCTTGTTAGCAAAAATATTTTTGGATTTCATTTAAGTAATGAAAGCAATACTATTTGATACTTTACTTATTTCTATTTCTTCAGTATTCCAAGATTTCAAACTTATTTGCTTTTATAAAATTGAGTAAATTGAGACTTGAATTGATATAAAACTGATCAAACATTTATTCTGACAAATTAAACATTTACATGAATTTAATTTTCTCATGAAATTGTAATACTTAAAAAAAATTCTCCATTTAAATGATTCAATGATACTGTAAGTTATTAATAATTTTTTAATGTTAATAATGAAGAAAATTATTAATTAATGTAAATATACCCTAAAGAATAATAATTCATTCACTTCTTGTGTTTCTTATGTTTCTTTTTATGCGATGATCGATGTCTTTCGTGTCGATCGTTGTCATCGCTCTTGTCTTTCTTCCGTTTGTCTTTTGTCTTTCTCGAACTCGACTCAATCTCTTCACTCGAACTCCTGCTATGATTACGTTTTCGATGCTTTGAATGTTTAGATTTCTCATGCGGCGATGACTCGCTCTTCTTTTTACGCCTTTCGTCGGAGAAAAACGCTTCGAAATTAATAATTAGCGACTCTCGAGGCAAACAATTAAACCTACTTTTTGTGCTTTTTCTTCGAGTGTTTACTTGAGTGCGATTTTGGGGATGATTTGGGTAAGGCTTGTAAAGCTATAAGTTTGCTGATCTCGTGGTCGCTGTCTGTGTCCGAACTCGTCGAACTCACGTCCAGCACTATATCTCCCGTTGGATTCGCGCGCAAAAAGTTGCGACACTGGTATGTGAAATGTCCGGCTGTCGGGCAGTAATAATAGGACAATAGGTTATCAAATGATTTTATTTGTTTTAAATAGCGATAAAGCAATTCGTTTATTAATAGATTAATTAATAATTACGAACGGAAACGAATGATTAAGCGCTGACTTACGATAACCACATTTAGTACACGCCGGACGTATGTTTTGGCTCGAGTTGTGACTCAATCTCGTCATCAATTCTATCGGCAATTAAGTAAATATTTAATTATATTAATTTATAGTGAAACGACATATCGATTGCGAAATTAAGCAAAAATGCATAAAAAATTATAAATTCAAACGAATTACACATAACTAACTATTATTTTGATAATTATTTATTTAATTAAATAAGACGGTCTACACTTGAGATGTTTGACATAAAATATTAACTATAAATTTACCTTTAATTGGATTATTCATTGTTAACTAAACACAAATTAATGAAAATACAAAAAACAATAAAATAATACGATTATGTGAGCAAAACTCAAAATAGTCACGTGTTGTTTACTGTCGCTATGGTTAACACTATAAGCCATATATAAAAATACAAACAATATATGATAGACATCTCATTATCGTTATGTAACTGTATTTTGTTTTAATTATATTTCGAATGTAATCTCAATTTAATGTACCCTTTATTTGATGCGTGATATATCGATGGCTGTGTAATAAGCCATTGATAGCTAATGTGAGCGCGTTTGAGTGCTACACATATTGTTTCAAATGAAATAAGTGTTGAATTGAAAATGCGTGCCAACGATATCATAATTTGTTTGAATTTACAATTGTCTGCACAATAATTATTGACAATTTATTAAATATTTAAGGTATTATTAATGCTTTTTAAAACAGCAAAAGTAAGAATTTTTAATTATATAATTGTAACATATTTCGAAACATTGCGATTAACTTTATTAAAGTAATGCTCTGTAATTTATTTTTTATATTTTAATTATTCACTAAAGATGTGTGGGTTTAACGTATTTATAGTATTTCTAGAGTTAACCATTGATTACAGCGTAATATAAATCCTAAAACAACATAATTTCGAGAAATTTAATTTTATTTAATTGAGTTAAATTTTTAAAAATTACATTTTAGTATAATATTTATATGTTATTTAAATTTGTAACGCATTTGTGTTTCATTTATATTTTACAAATTATTATTTCGTTTCATTAATCTATAAATTGCTTCATTTTGACACATCGTATGATACGATTCGTATAACGTATTTAAATATACGCCTATACTGTATGTGCAGTTAAATATTCATAATGTATTAAAAATAATAAATTATTACATATAGATATTAATGCTAATCATGCTTATAGTAAAAACAGTTTATTTCAAGCATTACTTTTTATTAAATATTATTTTAATGTAATATTTGATTTAAAATTAGTAACATTTATAATATTTATAAATAGACATAAGACTTAAATAATAAACCTGTTGGTTATTAGAAATATTCACAACCACTTATCTATTTTTGCAATTCAGTAAATGCGCTTAAAATATTATTAAATTAAGTTAATTTTCTCATTTAAGTTTGAATAATTAAAAGCTAATTTTACTTTGTTATAAAGTATTAAATCTATGTCAGTCGTATACAACTGGATGGGATTGCCAGACGTCCAGTCGCGGACTGGATCGTACAGTTTTGATTAATTTGAATTAACTTAATATAACGAGGGCCTCACTGAAAATTAGTCTCAGACTAAGTGAACACTAACACCCTCGTAAAATAAGGAGATCTGATTTGATTTGTTAATCTGGTATTTATGTCATTTGAGAATATTTTGATATTTTATAAGAAAAGTCAATGAATAATGAATTAATTAAATTAGAAAGTTATAAGAAACTTATCAAAAATTATTTTTAAACTTTGATTGCGTCGAATGTAAATTCATTTGTAAAAATAATGTAATTTTAAAAAATTGTCTAATTTTAGTCTAAATTTATAAATATTTCAAAATTAAGTCCAGATTAAAAATCTGGAAGTCTATATAACAGTATTTAAATTATCAAAATAGAATTCAACTCAATCAACATTTATAAATAAAATTGTTCTTATTTCACGATAACAGTATAATTATTATTATTATATATTATGATTAATCACAACTATGTGTCGAAATATTGTTAATATTGCAAAATAATCAGAGATTAATTTTTAAAGCAATATTTAGTATAAAAGATTGAAAACTTTATCAATAATGTCTGTTAATTGCATTTTATCATTTTTTTCGCTCTTAATAACCAATTTAATAGACGTTTATTTTCGATTGACTTTCTATTTCGATCTTGAAATTTATCACACACTCCTCTTTGTATTTCCATTTTCCATTTTTTAATTGATTTAACCTTCTTTTTGAGTATTTAAGTAAACGATTGCTGATTATTAAGAGAGTGTTAGTTTTCTAGTGATTCGATATAATTTTTAATTTTTTTTAAAAATGATAAATTTATATATCGTATATAAAATATTTATATATAAGTATAATTTTATAAATTAATTAGTCATAAAATATACAGACATTAAACATCTGTATTTACAAACAATAGGTTAAAAAAAACTATTTTTGAAAGCTTTTATTATGTGTTAACGAAATATGTGAACATTTGACAATCAATGTTTAATTTTTATCGAATATAATATATCTTATTTCTAATATTTTTCTAATATTTATATTTAAATTTCAAGTTTAAATGATAAGTTTCAAATTTATGTTTATTAATTTAAATGAGATAATTTATAGAGTTTCAAAAACAATAAATTCATTGTTATTGAAAAATATTATTTATTTAAATTTTGGGCACATATTTATTGTTTGGCACATTCCTAATGCGATAACAGTTTTTTATATCTGCGTGAAACGCAGTTTTTAAACAGCAGTTATTTTATTCTAATCTTTATTTTGCAAATGACAGTAACTGATATCAATTGGTGATACAATTTCTATATATAAAGTTTATGTATAAAAGCGATCGAAACGTTATAATTTATCGAAAGTTGCCTAAAACCGAGTCAATCGCAGACATCAATTCGAATCATTGTTTTTAGGGTTGCAATGCATTAATTTGTTTCTTATTTTTACGTTTGAAACGCCAGAAACTAGTTCTCACAATAATTAGTTATTTTAAATTAGATCTTACAGTATTGCTTCCTAATTCTTTGAACTCACTTATTCGCTGTGCATCCGAGTGGCAGTGGTTTTTGAACTTAATCATTGTGTCTAACAGTGCATTAACCGCGAACGTGTTTTGCTTTATTTCGCGAGCGCTAAAAAAGTTTTATTATCACTAAATAAATTTGATCGCACACTATTGTATGTCCGAGTGCTGTGTTTATCTCGCATTTGGTGCACTTCGTCACGACTTCCTTGTTAGCTATTCTTTACAAATAATGAATTTGATAATTGTTACATGATTTTATCTATCATGCATTTTTGCGAGTCTTGAGATCAAGTTTTTATTGAAATTCTAAGCTTTTAAGTTAGAGTTAAATCAGAGAAAATTTTTTAACTATCATTCAATAAAAATTAATATTCAATTTTTTGACACACAAATAGTTATGCACACATCATCGCAAATACTTTTAGTGATTTCAGGTTAGTTTATTAAATTTAATTTAATTTTAGAGCAATTTATATTACTTTTTATGTTTATATTTTTATCAGTCAAGCTTATCGAAAATTACTAAATTTGTTTGTCTATTTTAGCTGTGATAACATTAATAAATGCTGAATATGAACTTACTATTTCACCGCAACAATTTAACATAAAAATCAACGACAACGCAAACTTCTCATTAATCCTTAAGTAAAATTTATTAAATCTAACGCATTTGCATTACTATTAATTAGCATACTTTTCTTAGACCGGACGCAATCGATAATATTGAAGTGAAATTGTCGTGCAATGATAAGTCGAGTAATTTCGATACTATTGATATAGATTGCAGAATAATTAAAGGAATCAAATCAAACTACACATTAAATGGAAATCGGAGCGAAATTTTTATTAATACAGTTGGAGTGAAAGCCGGTCGCGCAACACTTATTGCTTACGTCAATAATAATTCAACTAAGTATGATAAAAATTCGTTATTTGTTATTAAAATTTGTCTATTCTGTTGCTATTAATTTACTGAATTGAAATGCAAGTAAATTAAAATCTTACTTGCATTTCAATTCAATGAATTAATTAATAGCTTCACTTATTTAGATTTTTCTTTTGTAAAACAAAATATTTACGTTTTATAATTATCAATCTAGAGAGCATTTATTTTATTTATAATAATAAATTGTTAATTTAATTAAAAATTTTTAAAATAACATTAATCAATAGCAATTATCACACTTTTATTAGCACGAAAAATGCGTTCACTCTGATAAACGTTGGTCAATCAAGTTATATAGATATTATTAGCGCAATAGTCGGATGGATATACTTCGCCGCGTGGAGTATTTCATTTTATCCTCAAATATGGACTAATTTTAAGCGAAAGAGTGTTGTGGGACTCAACTTTGATTACGTTAGCCTAAACATAACTGGATTTCTTTGCTATTCATTTTTCAATGTGAGCCTTTATTATTCGCCAATAATTCAAAGCCAGTATGAAAATAAATATCCAAGAAGTCAAATACCAGTTGAAGTCAATGATGTTGTATTTGCATTGCACGCCGTTTTTGCTACAATTATCGTGATCTCACAATGTATTATTTATGAGGTATGAATTAAGTTAATGTTTAACATTGAAATGGGTTTCTCACTGCGATATTATGATAGCTTATACATAAGAAATTCACTATTTATTAATAGCGTTGTTAATTAATCTCAATTGAATCAATATTTTTTGTTCATATAGAAAGGCAATCAACGCGTGTCATTATTTTCCAAAGTATTTCTAGTCATAGCTTGGAGCGCGTCAGCTGTTCTCGTGATATTAGAGCCAACTACACATTCAATAAGCTGGTTATTTATTCTTTATTTTTTCTCGTATATCAAACTTGCGATCACTTTTATTAAGTACATCCCACAGGTATTAATTTCTTATTCATTTATTAAATGTATATGAATTAATTATTATTTTTAAAAGGCGTGGTATAATTATGAAAGAAAATCAACTGAAGGCTGGAGTATTGGCAATATTTTGCTCGATTTTACTGGCGGTGCGCTTAGTCTTATGCAAATGTTTCTGTTAGCATACAATTACGGTAAGTAACATTTCGTATAATTATTAGATTTTAATTAACTAAAAATATTTTGATAGATGATTGGATCACAATATTTACAAATTTCACTAAATTCGGACTCGGAATGTTTTCCATTCTATTCGATATCTTATTTATGGTTCAGCATTATATTCTTTATAGAGACAGATCGGATTCAGATCAAACCAGACTCACCAATGGTTCATATGCTGTATGTGATTCGAAAGAAAACAATTTGCCAATAATTTACTAATTAACTAATTTAGTAGATTTGAATATTTTGCATATTTAAAACATGAACATAATGAACGTTGTAATGTATAATATTACAGATATATATTCTGTATAATAAAAATGATAAAATATATAAAATACTTTATTAAAATAAGTTGGAATAAAATTTAAATTATTTCTTTTTTTAATTTGAAAAACATTTATTTTCAGGAACCAATCGCTACAAGTGAGGAACCAATCGAATGATAAAGACAAACATATAGCTATGCGAATTATGCAGTATTTTTAAAGAGTATTTATTTTTAAAAGAATAGATTTTATTCTTTTTAAGTTAAGAATTAGTTTTCTTTGATTTTAAAAATTATATTAGTTTATTGAAAGAATTTCGTAAATGACAGTATTCTTAAGGCAGCAGAATATAAATGTTAAATTCATATCTTGATATGTATCTTCAAATATTACTAAATATTGAAACTTATACACAACATGTTTATTATTAATTTTATTCAAATTATTTTATTAATTCGTTAAAAACAATTGCAAGGTTTAGTAAAATTTTTTAACTATTATTTTTATAAACTTTCACGCATTGAATCTCACTGTATTTAGTGATAATTGCATCAAATTTTTCTGACAATACATATGCAATACAATTTATGGATATTTAATGAAAGTAATTTGTTAAATAGATAATTGTTTTTTTATTGAATGTTATTTAATAACTAAAAAATGATGCAATTTAAACTTATGATAAATTTAAATAATTATTTTTTAAGAAAGACATACATTTGTTAGAAATCATCTTAAACCACAAAATATCGTGATTACCTTTTAATTAAATCATTATAGATTTAACATTAGTCATAACTACTATGAGTTAACAATTGTTTTATATAGTAATATATATACAATAAAAATATTTCACTTTTACATTAAATATTTTAAGTTTGAATCACAGATTTATTACAATTGATATTATATTTGATAATAATAATAATTGTCTTTATTTAAGAAAGAATTTAATAAACTCTAATTTATAAATAGTGAGGCACTTGTTTGATAAATTCAAAATTCACTTAAGAATAATCATTGTCATTCCTAAATTAACGAGTAAAATGTTAGAAAAATGCATTTCCAAAATTGACAAATTGACAAAGTTTTGATTAAAATTTTGCTTTTCGTCTGTAAAAATGTTTACATTTATTCGCATAGAGAAAAAATTGGCATAACTTAGAAATTGATTTATATTTTAATTGTCCGTCAAATGCGATTCGAGATCAGATTTGCTCAAAACGGTCGCAATTTTCAACTTTTTTTTATAATTAAAATAGCAATAAAATAATGATCAACTATGTTGATGTCAACTACATTGTCTCGTCTTCCCATCTTCTCGATAAAAAGCGCCGATAAATAATTGTAACATATATAGCGAGCAATAGCACTACAAACACATCATCGAGTAGTCCTAAAAGTCCAAACACAGCTTCCGGTATCATATCGAGTGGTGATATGAGATACATGATTGCCGCCACAAAACAGAGCACTATTCTAATTCGAAACATATACATAAGACCACCGACAGTGAAAAATTCGGACGTCAAGTGTCGAAGCAGTGTTGGCAAGTCTCGTATGTAATCAATCCACTGAAAAATATCAAAGTTAGAAATAAATGTCAATAATTAACGCAAAGATGTAAAATAGTAACGCTTACAGGTCTCGGTTCTCCCGAATATCTTCGATTGTAATCGTTTACTTCGTGTAAAATTCGAGTTCTCTCGGTTTGCTCTTCTTCGGTGAGTCTCTGATTGGGTGGAAAGCACTGAAGAAGTACACTAACTTGTTGTCGACATACTGGACACCGAACAGGCCCTCTCCAGTTGCCGTGATGCCAGTACACGATCAGGCATTGAGCTATTAATAACAATCAACATTTCATGATATTTATGATCAGTTTGATTCAGATATTTGCAACTTTTATTGATTTGTAGTTTTACTACCTATTGTTAGTAACTTGTTTATATAAATTTATATAAAAATCATAAATAATGTTTTATTATCAGTTTTTATTATCTGTAATTTTTATTATGCTAACAAAATTTGAATTTTAAAATCGGTGTGCTTTATATGTTGACTTCGCGATTATAATATAATAAGCGTGTAGTATAAAAAATTATTGATACATTGATTATGTCAATTAATTTTTAGTTTAATGTACCCTTTAATACAAAACTAACTACTGTTACTGTAACAGTATTACAGTAGTTATGCTTATAATTTTTTATTAAAACTTATTACTCAAAACAACAATATAAGATAATTTATGATTATAACTTATAATCATAAATTTAAAAATAAGAAATAATCAATAATTAAGTTACAAAATCAGGACTTATGAAAAAATTTTATATATAAAATAATAATGTAAAACTAATAAATCTGTCAAATATTTCCAATTAGTGGAGAGTTTACTAGCGCTTAGTGTATTTGTTTTAAATTGTATGTATTATGTATTAATATGTTTTAATATATGCATTAATTAATTAATTAAAATATCTATCCATAGTTAAATTAAATTTTTATAAATCTTTAAAAACGCTTATTATTTTAAGTCTTCATTAGTGTCAAATTTAAATTAACATAATTGGCTTAATTGAAAAAATTATTTCAAATTTTATATTCTGAATGTAAAATCAATGAACTGATAAAGAATCTTTTAAATTGTCATTTAATATATTAAATATTTTTAATGAATTTAAAAATTAATCATTTAACTCATATTAATGGAACTTCTTTTCATAAATTTATAAATAAGCTGAATATAGCCGTCGTTATAAGTTTTAAATACCCTATTTTTAACATTTGAAATTCTCATCAATCATATGAAAAACACATGTAAATAAAGCCTTTGATAAGAGCTTTAGTTTAAAGCCTAATATTGTTTATTTTATCATAAAAAACTAATTTTATATCATATTTAAGATAAATTTCAAACTTAATAAATATTGATAGATATATAACTTAAGCGTAACCAAAATTAATAGAAGTAATTAAATAAAATTAGATAGAAATTTATATTTGAGTTAATCATTAATAAGAGGCGCCGAAATAAAACATACTCGAAAATCAATGTTAACTTAAATAAAGCAAAGTTCATTCAAAACAAATAGTTAGTTATATCGTACCACAAAAAAGATGCCCGCAATTGGTTTCGATGGGAAATCGGGGCTCGTTTAGACAAACTGGACAGTGATTATCCATACCGTAGTGATGCACTGAATTCACGCTAACATTGTTGTCGGTCAGCGAATTGGCGTCTATGAGTCGGTCCGACAATTGCGACAACTGTTGACGCGTGGCGTTCACTGCCGACACGTTTGACGGGTGAATACGGTTCACGTAAACCCTTCTGAATCTAAAACACAATTATAATGTATATATAGTTAAACACCACTTCAGTTTCGATTGAAAATTGTGAAACTATTCAAAGATCAAAATATGAGTGAAAAGCAGACCAAATATCGTTAGAAAAGAGGGAAAGAGTGAGAGAATGCGAGACTGACTGAAGAGTTGAGATAAGATAAGAGGGAATCAGCGGTCGTCTAATATCAGCATAACTGCACACTAATACACATTAATATATAAAAATAAACGCCAGTATTGGCGCAACAAATGGCATGTCAGCGATAGTGCGATCGCATGCCATCCGTTCATACCTATTGAAAAATATAAACACCAGCGATATCACGATAAGCGATGCGGTGGTCGTGAAGATCACAACTTCGTTGCCGATGCCGTCGATGAGCTGCTCGTCGCTGATCGCCATTCAGTCGCGAGCGATGCCGAACTGACCGCCAGTCACGCCAATGGCCCGCAAATCGGTGGCAAACATAAGTGCGTCAACACTACAACATCACAGCTATGTTTTCACGCTATGTTTGTGCGCACACAACACACGTTCGGCCCACATATTCGTCGTTGAGTGTCATCTATGATATGCGCTACTCATCCAAACTAACCAACAATTACTCATAATCTAATTATTATTCTCATCTCTAATACACGTCTGCTTAATTTATACTACTAATACATGTTTAAAAACAATTTTTTTAAAAATTAAGTCAAAGTCTAAGTCAAATATCCCTTTTGTTGGACAACTTACACGGGAACTATTTTTGGCCGGACGCACCGATTTTGATGGAATTTATTTTATTTCGTAGATTTAAATGTATA
>JAQIYA010001012.1:0-15080 GCA_034699355.1 Microtritia minima | reverse complement strand
AAATTTTTTAATGAGTTCTGATTTAGGCAAGTTTCGATTTAGGCAATGCATTTTCAATGCCGAAATCAGTTGCCTAAACCGAGTACTAACTGTACTACAATTTTTGAAATTCTTTTTTGGCGCCAAACACGATCTCTGTTAGCGATATAAAAGAAAATTTTAAAAAATCAAAACATTATAGATGTTCTTTCTCTTAATTGAAATGATATAAACATATACTTATAAGAAAATTATGAAATCACTCAAACTTAATAATCAAACCATAAATAAATCGAAATCAAATCTTATTGTATTGCATTATAAAGAACGTGAATAATGTTTTTATAAATTTTAATTATAAACGATAGTCAAAATTTTAAGCATAAATTATGCCAAATATTGAATAATTTCCCAAATTTCTTCATTAAATTTACAAAATTTGGGAAAATACAAACAAACAAACAAAGAATGGCTAAACAAATTGAATTAACTATCGATATTACCGCATATTGAAGATTGACTCGAATCTAATGATTAGAAATTATTGATCAACCCTTTGATATCGGATTGAGGCGAACACATAAATCATTGGGAGATTGAAAGGCAGCCCATAATCTGCATAGAATTTGCGTTCTCAATCAAATGTCAATTTTTTCATTGAGAGCCACATGTAATTGTAAGAAGCATGTTATACCGCCCCGTGTAATACCAGAAAGGGTTTTCGAGTTCGGCATTCACTTCACTATCATTAATATTCTTTACACAGAGGACGACCATTGAAGTGTACAATTTGGATTTGCGCAAAACGCATTATGTGCCCCAATTCAACAGGTCTAATACTTTGATCTATTATAAGTGCAGTAGAGGTGCAGTCATATGCAGTTTATACAGCATTATCATATTTGGATGATCGGTGGGAGAACCAGCTAAGCATAACGGAATTCTTGCGAATCATTGCAGTCATCGCCAGTTTGCAGCACAGCTTTCAGCCTCTCTTTCTCTCTCTTTATTATTACATAACTCACTATTTCAATGCAATGCAGCTCTTGTTCAGCAGATGTAGAAACGGCATTATATATGGAGAGAGAGTTGTTTTTTGCAGATACAGACAGTAATTTATGTCTTATTTAATGTGCTCTTCCAGTGTTCGCCGCGCGGCAACAGTGTTGCACCTCTCATGTTAGGTAAGGTGTATTAAGCATATGTGGCATTCATTTCATTCATTTACATTCATTTTGCATGCTTCATCTCAATAAGAATAATAACAAAATCAATTGCAAATTTAACAGTTTCCTATCCTTTCCTAACCTTTTCTATCCTTTCCTATTCTTTCTTTTCCTATTCATATCGATGGGTAAAAAAAGGAAGCAAAAAAGGATCAAATTTTTCGTCAGAAGAATGTCACCCCGACCTTGATATATGGTATATGGTATTGGGTATATGCCAGTGTATGCCAATGTATGCCTGTGTACAATTCGGTGTACAGTTGGGCATACAGTTTGCAGTAATGGGTAGTAATATATTCAACACGACCAGTACTTTCTATAACGAGAGTGAAAGCTGGCGAACGAGTTGTACGTGCATGTCGTGCATGTCGTGCATGGCATGCCTGTCGCGCAGACCCGCATAGGCCCGCATTGGCGCGCATTGACGTGCATTGACGTGCATGTGGCGCATCAATTTGGACACAACTGAATGGTCTGCTCTAACACTGCGATCGGAATCAGTGATGCATACCACCCAAACCCAAACCCCTTACAGATCGAAGCAAATGCCACCGCAATCGCAAACAACAATCACTGTAATGCCACCACTTTTGATATAAGACACCATCTCATCAAACGGGTCTTATATAACTGTAACAATTGTCAAAAGATTACATTTTTTTATGAAGTCTACTGTAGTTCAAAAGAATTTGGCGATTGTTAACTAACCCATAGGTTACACGATCTTTTCAATTTCCCTTTTAATTCATGGCTAACAATAAAGTCTAAAAAGAAGATTTAGAAAATTTCACTTTTCTTACATTCTTTTCTTACATCACTTCTCTTACATTCCCTCAATTTTCTTCCCTAATGCCTAACAATTAAATAGTATCAGTTAGGTTTCAACTCAAGTGCAGATTATTATTTCCATTACATCGACTCAAATACATCATTCAAATACCTGCGTATTGCAAACAATACGACGTTTTTGTGTAATAATGTTTTTAAGGTGTTTCTGAAAAATCAGGTATATTTTTTATTTGGCACAAAAGAGTTAAATTGGATCGTTAACATAACATATGCCGACGCAGTAATTGCCAACTATTAATTGAACACTCCTTAATTTTTGACGAAATCGTGTTTCTCGATGCGGACCAACTAAACACATGCAGTATATGGCAATAAACGCGACAAAAATTCAATAAATGTATTGAGAGATTGTTTTCACGCCGAATTAGCATATGAGGGGAAATGGGGTGCAATCGGTGTGTACGGCGTGTACGGTGTATATGGTAGTGAACTGACGGTATACTGTATAAAACTTATATTATATAGAAAGCCATAATGTGTAATAACTTTTGAGAGGCAGATGCACTATAGTCATCGATTGATAAGGCAGGAACCATACAACACACCTGGCCATATAAAAAGTGGCATCTCATGCATCTCATGCATGGCATGTACTGCTCGATGCGTTGCGATCGCAAGGACAGCGTTTTATCGATGCAGAGAAGGGGTTGGAAGTGTCCGTAAAATGAATATTCTCTCTCATTCTCTCGCATTCTCTTGCATATTAAAAGGGATGTTTTATTAACAATGCGCTCAATGCGGACCAATCTTTGTCATCTCCCAGAATAATGCTAACCCAAAACCAATTCGTCATTTTTGATGGCACTTAACATATTCATGAGAAGTTAGAAGAGCACCAAATTCTCAGCTATCAATCTCATCACACCATTTGTTTGTATTCATCGAAACACTAAATGTTCACTTTTATCCCACCATATGCTTCCAACGAACGGTAAATCAGAAAATTAAATCTTATCAATGCATTCTACCTTTTGATGCTCGCATCAATTCAGGCAGAGATACAAGCAATTCACTTATTAATAATAAAGCCTAATCTGCTTCTTTAGAAACACGAGACCATTGCTTATGCTTTCAGTGTTACTCAATTTATTCGTGCGTATGAATTGTGTGATGAGATTACATTATACTCCATCTAAATTTCGAGTATGATTAACATCAATTAACATCAATTATGTGTTCAGTTATTTAACTTTGCTTGAAAACAATTATTTTTAAACTAGATATCATCTCAATAAAATTATTTTAGTTTATTTAGAAACATATCTACACTGAAATTTTTAAAAAATAACATCCCTTAAGAGTGTAACAATAAGGCAAAATGGTTATAAAATTATCTTTAAGATTATCTGAGAAATTAAAGTATAAAAATGTAAACATATTTTGCTGAAATCATCAGCAATTGTAATATGGAAAATGTTTTGGTTTGCATATCATGCTAAACAACACCAGGCCTTTAGTTGGCAAACGTACAGATGCTCCATAAATCGCTAAAGCGATTATAAAGCTGCTAAAATAAATGTACGGCACACACAATCAATTTACAACTATAATCGCCAACATCTGAACTAGTAATAAAAAATGTTACATATTTTCGCATCATTGATATCTTCCTGTGGGAAAATGCATTAATAATGTGATATAACGGCATGCGATAATTAAAGTGATCAAAAAATGATCACAAATGATTAATAGACCATAATAGTGATGACAATAATTCGTAAATCAAAATAATTTACGTATAATTTTTAGCTAATTTTTGTTAGGAGATGATAATTTATGTGTTGAGAAGCTGTTTACTTCATTTATATGCATCAAATTACTGCATCAAATTAATACCTATAGATATTTTTATACCTATAGATATCAAAAGTAACTTTTTTAAAGTAAGGTTAAATTAAAGACATAAATGATGTTAATCATGCTTAGATTTTGATGGAGTATTATATAATCTTATCAAACAATTCATACGCACGAATGATTTTAATAACCACAATAACTTATAAGGAATCGTCTCATATTTTTAAAGAAGCAGATTAAGTAACGCTTGTATTATTAATAAATTTCTATTATTAAATTGATAAATGTGAGCCTGAATTAATGTGTGCATAAATGGTGATAAATAATGGTAAAATGCATTAAAAAGATTTAATTTTCTGATTTAACATGTGTTTTGAAAACATATGGTCAGACAAAAAAGTAAACATTATTGAATGCTAACAAACGCTATGATGAGAACGAGAGAATGTCGCGATGAATGTGATGTGAATGTGATGAATGTGCCGAGAATTTGGTGCTTCAATATAAGTATTGCTCCTTCAATAGTATAAGTTAAGTGTCATCGAAAATGACGAATAGGTTTGGGAGAGCATTATTTGTTGAGATGACAAAGATTTGCTTAGATTGAGCTATTGTTAATAAGGTATCCCTCATGACATCAGCAAAGAGAATATTCATATATAGGAATATTCACTTCAAACCCTTTCACTCTCATCTGATCCTTGAATGCCGACGCTTGTGAGTCCACTTTTTATGAAGACAGCTGTAAAGCTGTAAAGCTTTTACATTCGGTATATTCCAGTTCAGGCTTTTAGTACATCTGTTGCAATCAAACATTGATTATTATAGAAAAATCAATATTTTCTATAAACATTATATAAAGTGTGATTTTTATTCTTATTTTAAAATTTTCATTTTTAATTTGTTAACTTTACCTTTGAATTAAATAAGAGTTAAACTTACTATTGGTTATAAAAGTAACATTTGTTACCAAAAATTTTTAATTTAAAGATATAAATGAAAATAAAATACACATTTCGTTTAACAAATCTATTTTATTATAATAAAAATAATAATACAAAGCATATATTAAATAAAAACTGTATAAAATGCAAAATTATTTCACAATATTGAGCAAATTCAAGTGTTAATAAATTCAATTAAATTAGATCAAAATTTTTTATACAATTAATAATAAGAGCACTAAATTAATTGAAAATATAAATGTAATAAACTTATATGGTATTCAAAATAAGATTTACAAAAATTTTATAAATGCTAATAAAGGTGACCGACTAGAAACATAATGAATGTTTGAATTATATAGATTAAAGGCAAACTACGAAGTAAACAAAAATATATAACAATGATTGTAATGATTGTAATGATTGACGAAGAATTGGCACAATTACACCTGCCTTTGGTGCGCGTTTCGGTAATTATTAAGCGCTACTCGAAATCTACATACATATTACTATAGTCGTTAGTTTTTCTGATTATTTTTGGGAGACTGGTCTGAGACTGGTCTGACATGCTCTGCACAATTGCATGTGCATCTGAGTACAGGTATCGACAAGTGACGAAAATAACACGTATCCGCAGTTTGATAACTGTGACCATGTTTTGCGAGGCATTTCAGCACTTCGTAATACCAATACAATGAGCAAAGAGGCAAACAAAGAGTACGAAGTGTAAGCTAACATATATTTGGTCAGCGCCTGCAAACGTCGTGACCCTAACGACAGGTGCTTCCTTAGGCCAAAATTCTTTTCAAACGCCAAAAGTAGGCATACTCTGCACTACAGAGCACAACATAGCAAACTCTGTGCACACAATAGCAAACTTTTGCCTAACTCTGGCTGTAGTTATGCAGTATTTGTTAGACATAATCAAACATTAAATAGCAATATATTTAATATAAAATTTCTTTATCGATATAAATTTTTATATAAAATTAAATGGTCTAATAAAATGTAATGTCATATTAATCTTATTTGCTATAAACAAGTATTTAAACATTAAATAAATAAAAAATATAAAATGATGGCACATATGAATTCCGAGTTGAGCGACAAATAAAGCCGCTAACTATGCAATACTTATTAGAAAATATGGTTTAACGTGAACATCAAAAGCTAATTGCTTTGTGCCGTAAACAATCTTTGGTGCTGAACGTGAACGCTATTAAAACAGTATAAACTTGTATTGATAACCATTTAAAATTGTAATTGAATGCGATAGCAAAGGTGATACTCCCTATAACTGTTACGGCAATTAATGAGTCGAGACTAGGCGTTGAGAGTCTACTGTAATCGATGATTGGCACATCCGCCGTCCTCGTGCTTCAGCAGCAGAGACATCCGCGAGAAGGTTTTGCTGCACGTCTTGCAACTGTACTTTTTCACGTCCGAGTGGGTCTGGAGGTGAGCCCTCAAGTTGGAGCGGTCGGCGAACGCGCGGCTGCAGTACTGGCACGCGAACGGCTTCTCACCAGTATGTGTGCGAATGTGACCTAAACGTGGTTAACAATGGTTAGCAATTGGTTAAGAATGCGTCGCAATCAATGCTATATGACGAGAGGCATACCTTGCAATAACCAGGGCCTCGAAAACGCTTTGCCACACAACTTGCATTTGCATGGAAGTGTGTGCGTCCGGATATGCATTTTAAGTGCTCCTAAAGACACGTAAACTTTGTCGCAGTGTTTGCAACTGAACGCCTTCTTCGCTTGAGTCGCACAGTGAAACTCGCGATGTTTGGAGAGCCCGCTGTACGTCGAGTAGCTCTTATTGCAGTCACTGCAATGATAACGAGTGGCGTTGCCGTCCGAGCCGTTCGCAGCTTTGCGAGACTTCGCCACTTTCTCCTCGCCCTTAAGCGACTCCTGATATTTGGACGCTTTCAACGACATGGCAGACCCTCGAGAGTGGACACTTCCCCGACCGGAGTCGTCCGATCCGTTCAAACTGGGTGTGGGAGACGTGATAACTAGTGCTCCAGAGCTGCCTTTAATCGAGTCGTTCCACGTCGACATGTATTGGGGTCGGTATTCGGACACCGGAGAGATAACTCGGTGGCGATTCTCGAGCGATGCGTAGTTCGTGGCTGAGCTGCGCTCGGAGTTCAGTATTGGTGTTTGCGGTGGAGATATGGGATACTCGGGGTGTCGCGACTGTTGCTGATAGTAGAGAGAGGGCGAAGTGGCGATGTTCTTGTTTTCGTTGTACCCAAAGCTGGCACAACCGGAAAATCCAAACGAAACGTACGGCGCTATCGGGAAGTGTCGCGAAAGGCTTTGCGGCGAAAGGCGTTGACCGGAGTGGAGCGGCTCTAACGGGATGAGCGCGTGTTTGCCGAGATCAGCATTGATTGGAGAGAGATTGTGAGGTGATATACATTTGGCAGAAGTTGCTGACTGGAGTGCGAATAATGGTGAGTCTCGGTATTGAGCATTAGAGTAGAAGTGAGGAGAGATGTTGGCGTCGTTGGCCTTCTCGGCCAAAGGGGTCTCGCATTTGATGCTGATGTTCGCTTCTTTGAGTAAACGACTTTTGATGCTCAGATCAAAAGGTCCTCTTTCTTCTATTAATCAATCGGTAAAGTAAACATTTTAGTTTGCGTCTCATATTCACTACCAAACTATTTGCTCGCGAAATCGCATTTACAGGCAATTCATAAGTACTTAAATATGTTATTAAGAAAAAAATAAACCGATATAAACGCGATCATAAATTATAAAATTCACAATAGTGTGTGATAGCGTACGATAGCGTACGATAGCGTACGTTATCCTGAGGTGCAATAAAACTTATCGATACGTTTTAATGAGAATACAACTCATGATAAATTGCAAACCTGGTGCCAGTCATGCCTTTTGCACGTATACTTTCTACTTAATTATAACGCGCTTGAATTTCAATCAAAGTCTAATCATGAGAGTAGTATTATAAGCAAAGATAACTTAATATCAATGAGTTGCTCGCGTTTGTCGATCAGCTCGCTTCACACTTCGTTAAAAGACGTGTGGCAGCTGTTAATGTTAAGATTTACCTGTCATTCACTACACCGATGTCGATGTGTGTCGATGTGTGTATTTCTGTCCATACAGTGCTTTTTTGTTTGTCTCTGATTATATTATTCAAGTGGTATTTATTTGTAAAACAGCGTTAAACTGTTAGGCAGGTGGTGGTGAGAGAGTGGCGAGAGAGTGAGAGAGTGGGTCTCTCTCTCGCTAATACTCATCACAAACAGATATCAATAGGCTTTACATAGGTTTGCATATGAAATAGCTTGCGCTCATATCTGCACTGCAATAAACGGACTTTGCTTGTTGTGCGACAGCGTTAGCGCTGTTTGGTCTGTCCTTGTCTATTGGGGTCAGTATCGCATAGCAGAGCGGTCGACGCTAATCAAAACAATATGAAGAGATGAGGAAAGTCAAACTCACCGAAACAGACCGACGCAGGCTTGCAGTCGTGCGGTGCAGGCGTACATCCATTTGGTAGGTATGAGGTATTGATGTTACTCGAGTTGTTGGCAACTTTGGCCGACTTCTTGATGAGGAATGATCGCGGCATATCTTGAGATCAACACAGTAAGTCAATCAACACTAATACACTATTTGGCACTTCGGTACTTATCGAGACAGACTCACTCGCAGTTCTGATCGCTTGCGGACCATTGACTCACTTACCATCACATCACTGCCATCACTCTGCCCAACGTTCAGAGCCAATCAAAGGCGGGCGAGGCGTGTCTGTGGCTGCCCATCGAGTAGCATCGAGTAGCACCTGCAGCGGGAGACGAGTGGAGCACAGGAGAGCATAGAGAGAGGATAGGGAGAGCATAGGGAGAGCACACCAGAGAGTGGAGAGAGAAGTGAGAGAGCACTGCATGACAATACTAAAGCAGAATATTAGAGTAGAATAGTGGCTCTCTATGGCTCCGTACAGTTCAGCTTCGATATAATCAACTCTAACCAATTCGTATGCCAACTGCAACTTACTTCGTTAGCAAATAAAGTGCTGCGCCAACGATGCTTATATGGGTATTGTCGACATATAGTCGGCATTTAGTCGACCATTCACTAAAACGTAACGATCATAGCTTTAGAGCTTTAGAAAGCATAGCATTAAGTCTATAGTAACGTAAATACATAATAATGTATAGCAAACACATTAAGCGAATTCTGGATTTCATTTATTTATTAAATCAATTAAAGCAAAAAAGTTAGTTAAGTCTTATAAATGTATATATATTTATTTAAAAAGATGCAAATATGTTAACATACGGTGTTTCCTTATCAGGAATGAACATTTAGCAACATATGGCAGTTTAAGTGAAGGTGTATTAACAAAATTACTTCCTTAAGATTTATTTGAGAGCGTATACTCTTGGAGGCATCACATAGGATGCCAATGTGATAGTTGGCGACAATCGTGGTGAATGTGGTGCAAGCGTAAGGTGCATACATTCTTCATATATAACTTAAGACGAACGGAAGAGTAACTTATCGCTAACAAAAGAATTGCAGCGTCCGTCGAGGTCACAGGCAGGACAGTGAACAATACGATTCGTGAGCACAAAAGAGTAAAGAGGAGAGAGAGAGAGACATTGAGAGAGAAGTTTACTAGAGTTTACCTGCTCTGTGTGTGTGATGTTTTCAATAGGTTCGCACGAAGAAATATGCGACGTTAAAGAATGTTTTTAAAAAGGTGCGCACTGAGCACCTGCTCTCCCTCTCGCAACGACTGCATCGACTGCTACGGCCACCACTCTATGCATACGAATCCATACGTTTCATTCTCATCACTGCGCTCAACCTGTGATCTATACACGCAATGCGATCGCAACCATCAGTTTTATACATTACGAGCAGACCTACAGAATACCTGCTTCAAGAGTTATTAGTTATTAAGTATAAAAAGAATCATAAAAAAGGATTAAACAAATCTCTCTCTCTCTCTCTCTCTCTCTCTCTCTCTCTCTCTCTCTCTCTCGCAAATTTTGTATAGCAATACCAGTATACATGTATAGCAAATATATCACATCAATACATAGCCAGAGGGCATTCAGATTATTATTTTCAATTTATTTTAATTAGTAAAATCTGTGTAAAGTTATTTGTTGGTAAGCATATCACAACTGTGGTTAAGACTTTCAGATTAAGTCTTTGACGTCACATTTAGGTTTTTAAAGTCTTATAAAGTTTTTAAAAATAGAAAGTCAAAACAAAGTGTTTACTTTACATTGTGTGTTATTTCGATTTTTTCACCAAATTTCAAACCAAGTTTTGTTTGACAACTCTTGTTTTTTCCATCAATTCAAAAACTAACTGATTAATTGTTTTTTGGTTTATTTTATGCAATTGTCTGTCAGATTTAAATTTTTTTATTTAGGATTTATTAATTCAAATTCTCATAATATCATTAAAATTGATACGTTCTTAAAATTCCATTAAACTTTATAATTTTTTGAAATTTTCCTTATTTTTATAAAATTTTCTAGTCATTGATCACAATTGGTTTTGATGAACTTAATCACGTTAAAATAAATTAAAATTACAAATGTAAAGCATATATTTTTAAAATACATTGTTTAGATAAGTATTTACACCACAATCTTGATTGTAGAGCATTGGCGGTGAAATAATAATTAAGTGCAACAATCGAAATAGAAACAAATACACAATAAATACAAGTTATTGTTAGATTATTCAACTGTAAGATTTGCATCAGTTTCGGTAATTTTAATATAATTTCAATAGGATTTTATTACAATATTAATATTACAATTTGATAATGAAATAAATTGTAAGAATTTTTAGGTTTCTTATTGAATACAATTTAAATGATTTAAAAGGATCAATAGGTTTGTCACCCTTTAATCTTAAGATTAATGAAAAATAGATGTTTCGTTAAACTAAAAGTTTTGTTTACTAAATGATGAAAGCATTTAGTGTTGATTGGTTTAGAGGGTCAACTTGAAAATTTGCACACTTAATGCTTTAATCAAATCACTGTTATGTTTGGTGTCTATTGTTTGCGGTGTAACACAGTGTTATACTGAATATCTCGAATATAACCGCAGAATTCAAAATAAGGATTTAATACTTGGAATATAACCTATAAATTTAAGATTTTACTACAAATTTTCTAACTTTTTGCTAACTATGAAAGTGACATGTAATTGT
The DNA here is from genome assembly GCA_034699355.1 of Microtritia minima. Classification (NCBI taxonomy): domain Eukaryota; kingdom Metazoa; phylum Arthropoda; class Arachnida; order Sarcoptiformes; family Euphthiracaridae; genus Microtritia; species Microtritia minima. Next base: position 4,058 of record JAQIYA010001012.1, on the reverse strand, counting down.
AAAATAAATATGTTAAGTATTAAATTATTTAAATTAATTAATATCCTTTGATATAAACAGTTTTTAAATACATCTCTCTGTGATCTTTAAAGATATATCTCAAGTAAACAATTTATGAATCTCTTATTATGACGTATTTTCTCAAAATTTTTAATGAAGAATAAATGACTATTCTATTAATTTAAGCTTTATTTAAGTCAACCATTTAAAAACTTCTTATATTAATATTTTATAATTAGTAATATTTTATTATTATTATAATTATAAATAAATTTGGTTACTTTTGAGTGTGAATATCTTTTATTATTTAAAATTTCAATTAAATTTGTTTGTATAGCGCGTGAAACAAAGTATTGATGAAAGGTTTGGGGATCACAATCTTTAAATATATTGCAATATCTTTAAGATACAAATTTAAGCAAAAATGCAAATTATGATATATTTTATGGACATTATTTTATAATCATTAATGGTAAGCTTAATTATTTTTAATTATATAAATTTTTTATTTTGAAAACCGATTATAACCTTCAAATTTTACGAAATAAATTCTGAGTTTATCTGTCGCCAATTATAACCAAAGTAAACCGAAAATCCTTAAGTCGAAAACCATATACAATAGTTATGTTATAGCCGTACAGAGAAATATTGATAGCAGAATCGAAACCTGTCATAATCGAAAGTGTGAGAAAAGTAGTATTAAGGTAGCATTGAAGTAGTGTTAGCATGAGATATGGCAGAGAGGCTGCCGATGAATCGAAATCTAGGTTTGGCAGAATCGAAGTTCGGTGTATATGCGATGATTGCACGAGCCATCGATGGTATGGCTGTGCACGAGTGCCAGATTTTAGGCGCATATTGTTACTAAACTTTAATCGCTGAACATGTAACGATCATGTTGTGGAAAACTAAAGAGGCAGGTGTCTCAAAATAGACTATAAATGGCAGTTATTTTAGTCTAGTTGATAACAAAGAGAGGAGAGAACAGTCTGGTGAGAGCACCTGGTTTTAGACATTAGACTGCGCTCGCCTGCGTTACTAGATATGAGAAGTAAAACACGTGCCGATATTAATGAATTGTATGCAACTCTCGGCACGCTTCCGATTCGTGACATATGGAACCAAGTGCCTCACTATCGGCTTTTAGCCAACAAAAGAAACACCACCATCAGTGGTGCTGTTTATTCGTTCGACCTACTCGTCTACTCGTCTTTTAAAATACGTGCATACGTGCAGCCAACAGGCGCGTGCAGCCAACAGGCGCGTGCAGTAACAGACGCGTGCAGCTGTAGGCGATACTTCTTTACTTTGGCTAAGACTTTTAAATTTGCGAACACTTTTGTATTGTAAACAAATTTTTTTAAACTATATAAGTTATAACTATGATCCTTATGTTATGGCTTTTATTTGTATTTAAAAAGTCTGAATTGAAATGAATTAAATTTTTGTTATAATTATAATAGTAATTAAATAAATTAAATATATTTTTAAAATTATACTCACAATTGTCAGTAAAATTGCATAAATTGAAATAGATTTATATATACATAGATAAAGACTTAAGATAGTTAGATAGAAATTGATAAATAGAAATATAAAGATATCTTCTTAAAACATGATATTCCATCTCAATCTCATTTTTAAATTTGATATTTCATTCTACAAAATCTTGTCAATTTTAAATTTTGATTAACGTTTAATTTTGTTATATCCATTCATATAGCAAAATATTTTAAAAGTTTTTAGTTAGATATTAATATTAATTTGATTAATCAATAAAAAAGTTTGCAATAAATCTGATTAGTTATAATATTAGATGACTTACATTTATATCAAATAATTTTGACATCCCTGAGTGCTGTGAATATATTAAAAGAGCACGTTTGATACTAAATATAAATGACCAAACTTCCAGGTGAGGTATTGAAAAATTGGTGGATCGCAAATGACAAAACCCGTGGCTCTTAACGGAAAGCTCAAAGCCTTGCAAGTAGTTTTCGAGTATGTTTGTCGAGTTCTTATGCAAATATTGAATAACTCACATTAGCATATATGAGAATTTCTTTTGAAAACGTCAGGCCCAACAAAACTGATTAATTTTAAAAAATTAATCAAAATCACCGACGATTTAATGCCTCAATAATTTTTTTATCCTTGCAATAACTTACAATATATTATATCCGTATCTGAAAGCAGCTTTCGACCCATTTTTTAATTTGCAACACCTAACATAACAAGACGTCCTGTGGAGGGACGTTAAGATTTCATATTTCTCATCACTTGTTTGCTTTCAAATTGGTTGGATTCAAAACTTACAAATTAGTTGGATTTGCAATTAGTTGGGCCTGCTTTCTAAACAGCTAACAACAACTATTTTAATTTATATTTAAATTTAGTTTAATTTAATGAAATAAAATATGTTTAATAAACTTGAATTTGATTTAGAAAAAAATTAATTATTTCTAATTTATTAAACTATTATCATTATTTTTCTTTTTGATGTAGAAATTAATTAAACTAATTTACTAAATTATATGCCAATATTTTTGTGTTCTTAATATACAGTAGTAATGTAGTAATGAATATAAATTAAGTAATTATACAAAAATATTGCTCATCAAATTAAAATTCAATGAATTTACTCTCTTTAAAACAAACAAAAAAATAAACCAAAAAACAAAAATTAGTTTAATAAAGTCAATGTTAGAGCAATTAAATGATATTTAAGAAAAGAGGTGAAACAGGTTCTAATGTATTCATATAGCAAACAAAGTAATTTGACAGCAGATGGTTAACTTGTGTCCACACTTGATTCGGTAACTATGTTTGAATGGTTGATTAATCAACAAGTTTACAGTTCCTAATTGCAAATCATGCAGTAATTGTGGAAAAGAGCAGTTTCGCTGCTCATCGGAATAGCAACAGATGGATCGCTTGTTTACTTGTTTTTTAACCGTAAGGCAGAAAACAAGTCGAAACTTTCTCCCCGATAGTGAAGCAGTAGTAGTAGTTATCGATGGCATGAATAACAAAGCTGCGCATTATGTTAAATGCTTAATTTGAAATTCCTCGAAGCCTCATAACAGCAGTTATCTCTGTCGGCACTTAGCGTTTGTGTAATGCTTTTTCAATGCTTCTCAAGCAAAGAGGAAACAATTCGGTGAAACGGCATACGAGTTGACACACGCCAACCACACGCCGCTTCTCATGAGTTCCTGACAAGCGTTTCATCTATGCATAAGTAATAACTAATATTTCTTTTTACGAATATCAACCATATTTCTAACGGGGAATACGTATTCAATATCATGCATGCATTTTAACAGTTGGCTAGTTTTATAGTCAACTCTGGCAACATGTTGTTTGCCTGCTTTTTTCGTACATAGCGGTACACCTGCCCAGCCTTAGCAGGTCAAGGAAGTTTGCAAGTTTGCAAGTTCGCCACAGCCATCCTATCTATCAGGTGCTATCCTAACTTAATTATCTCACTTAAATGACATGTCTTTGTTTTGTCAAGTCCTCAACACTCACCAAACAGTCTTATGGATGGAGTAAATATAACATTTATAAATTAAATATGAATTTTAAACTAGATGTGCATTCAATTTAGTGAGAGTTTTCGCAAATGATTTTAGTCAAAAGTCGCTCGTATTTGTGTGCTAACATTATTTTGGTTATATTTAAACTTTTTGTGTTGTGTAAGCGTTTGCTTCGATTCGCGCTTTACGTTTGAGAGAGAAAATTAAAAAAGAAATTTTAAATAAATTAAGCGACAGAGCAGAGCCACTGGTTAAGGCTAATACAGTGTATATTATTAAACTATTTCCTTAACTAAACTTTACTATTAGCTAATAATGGCCAACTTGTCCACATAAACGACATCTTTGACATCAAAAATGTGTACTCAAATTGGCACTATTTAGACAGCCTTTTCCTTTGTTGCGTCACAGGGAAGGGGTGTCGCCTTTGGATTATATAAGAGAGAAAATTATCTTTAAAAATGTGGTCACAAAATGAGTGGCAAAACGCAATAACGATATTAACAAATACCTTCCTCT
>JAQIYA010001011.1:0-15084 GCA_034699355.1 Microtritia minima | reverse complement strand
AAAAAGTTTGGTCGCGAACGTAACGATTGCGCCACACTTTGCATGCGTTGTGTGCGTGAGTGGTGTGTGTCGTGCGTGTCGTGCGTCCGCTCGCTGTCGGCATACATAGTGAACAACTCCGACACACACTCTCACCGATCGGTTCACTAATTAATCTCCACTTCCATCGCGTGATCAGCGGTTTCGGCAAATGATTCAAATAAGACACGCTTTTTATCATTCTATACATATTACAAATTAATTAAATAAATTTTCTCTTATAAAATATTGATTATTAACAAGAGGTATAAATAATAATTTAAAAGTAACTAAAAAAGGCGCACTTAATTGAGACACAATTAGATGAGAGAGTGGTCTGACTGTGAGTCTGAGTGTCGGCACAGACAGTGTGTGCGATGTCTCTGCGATCGTGACATCACTTATCAACAAATATCGTAATAGAGAGATCTACGCAGAGAGCAGAGTGTGCCCACTCTTTATGGACAATTTTCGCACTTTATTTTGGCGTCACCTTATATTTTCGTGTTGTTCGCAAATTCAATCCAATTAACGATGGAATAACTAAACGCCTTAAACAACATTTTTAAGAACCAGGATTTTTATTTAAACAATAAAATTCTTTACAACATTCCTTTACTTCGATTAATTTTAATTATTGAATTGCAAAATTACAATTATATCATGATAATAGATTTAGCGTTTAAAATTCAGAACAATATACTAATATTTAGGATTTTCAGAAGAATCAGAAAATTCTCCCTAAAATTATATAAATAAATGCCTTTTTTATTGACTTTATAAGCTTTCTTATTGCCATTTATAGCGCCTTTTTATATAAGTATAAATACCATAAGATACTTCCCTAATGACATAATATTAAGTTAACTTATCAGATAGTGATGAATCATTACTAATGATTAACAGATTTTAATGTTTTCGATATTTTTTACTTTATTTTATAAAATGCCAAAATTGTATGTCTTTTGAATAATTATTCCATAATTGCCTTTAGAACAAATTTGCATAAAATATTTCAACTTTATAAAAAACAAGATTGAACGCTATTATGAGCTTATTTTATTTGTGTTACTCACTTGCTTACTTAATTAGTTAATAGTTACCCTTTGTTAATAAAGAGTATGACATATATTAATTTACTGTCCAACATTGACAACGTTTAAACTCTATTTAAACAAGATTCCCTTTGTTAATAAAGAGATTTGGGCAACTTAAAACCCTATGTAAAGTTCACTAAATTTGGATCACTAATGGTTCCTTCCCTTCATCGGGGAGGGGGACAGACACCCAGACAGACAGACGGACATCTCAAATCCATAGCTTGATTTTGTCAAAATAAGCTAAAAATATTTTACCGATAAACTCTCTAATAAAATAATTTATTTCTCAAATCCCGCCCAATTGAAAGTGTGCTATCCCTAAATTACGATAACCGATCATAACAAAGATGCTTTCGATTAAAATAGATGTTTTATAAAATAGATGCAATTTAAACAAGACTTTCAATTAACAGCATATCATTAATCTCTAACTTTTTAAAATAGACTTTGAAAATGAACTAAAATATAATTGTATAAAATATTAGAATTTATCTAATTTTAAATTTCTTTTAAACAAATAAAGTTTTGAATTTTATTTATTTAGTGATTTTGTAAAATTGTTTGGTGTTTTATTTAAGAGAGATTAAATCGCTGTCATTACAGGCACTTGTGGTAAAGGTATGGAAAAATATTTATAAACACTTCTTGGCAGTTGTGATTTTAATAAATTAGATGACATGTGCAATTGAAAGAACATTTTCTTCAATGTGTTCATTTTATATTTTTTGAGTTGTGATTAAAATAGTATTATTTTTTAAAATTTAATTAAAAATTTTAATAGACTAATAAATAGACTAAATAAAGAATTATTATTATAGAGCATAATATTACAAAAGTATAGAGTTATAAATAGGGATTAAAATAAGCTCAAAATTAAGAGTTCGACTCGGTTGAGCTTTTCGAAAAATTAGTGAGCTTGCGCTTTAGCTTCGAGCTTTCTATTCTAGCGCTGAGCTTAAGCTTGAGCTTACAAAGCTCTAATTTGTAAAAATTTTGAGCTTATTTAAAATAATTTAAAATAAATTTAAAACGAGCAAATTACGCCGTCTTACACCGAATTTTAGGGTCTCTATATATAACGTTATGAGAGTTTTATTTTGTACGTAAATAATATAATATCGCTTTTTAAGTTTAATTTTTACATAAACATTTACATATTTCACTTTTTACCTTAGATAACCGGCGGGTATCGTGTTTTTAGGGTAACTTTAAATATTTATTTAAAATTATAAATGACTATAAATTACTTATCGATAACAACTGAGTGAATCTGATTTAACAATGAATATATAAAATATAAAGCAATATTAATACATATGTAGTTTAATTTTGTAATATGTTTTTAGTTTATTTTGTGTTTGGCAAAAGCAAGCTTATGTGCGTCTGTCCGTAAATTAACTTTACTAAATAAATATTGTTATTATTGTTATTATTTCAATATTAATACAGATATGTGGTAAAATTATTTTTATAAGGAAATTACTATTTTATTACTTTTATTTTATTACATTTATTATTCTCTATCTCACTCTTATTAATACACACACATTTATCAACACATTTACCTTTAAGTTCATTTCATAAGATATATTTGGTTTTAAAAAAATATCCCTAAATTTCGTTTTAGAAAATCAAAGTTAATTGATTTAAAAATGAATAGTTTTATTTGAATCTTTTTTAATTATGTATTATATACTAAATCAATAATGAAATTCAATAAATTTTAAAAATATTTATCTATAAAAATTAAGAAATAAATAAGTTAATAATTAATTTTAAAAGTTCAATTAAAATTTATTATTAATTTGTTCAAATAACGATAAATTAAAGTAAAACTTTTTTGATGTTTAACATTAACGATTGTTTAAATGACATAAGAATGTTCCATAAGAATGGAATTTAGCACTAATAAAATCACGTCAAGTAAGCACTATGTCATCCACTCAGTCCGCCGAGAAGATTGGCGGGCGAGTCGTCGCCACTCGCGGCGATCACAGTTGAGTGAGTCACGGAAGGAACAACTAAATCACTTGTATTTTCCCATTTCGAGATCGGCTTCATATCGTTCGTAAAGCGTTGAACATGCACTGAATGTGACTGATTGTGATGCCTATGATTCCTATTGTTTATAACATATTTGAAAAATTCGTAGACAGACCAGGATATAGCGGTGGCAGGCATTGAATAAAGAACTCTGGCCTGCAGTCCCTGAAAGTAGCCCTTTGGTCCGCAGCATTTGTATATAGTGGTGGCGGCATTAAACATCCCCGATATGTGGCTCTGTTTTGAAGACTCTAACGCCTGTTTCTCTTGTGTATTAAGCAATGTCTTACACACGTCTAACGGTGTTGTGACCGCAGAAGATACAGCTCCTGCTATACCTCCGGACATCATGTGAGCCACTGGACTATAATTGCGATCCTTATTACATACTTCCTGCATAAATTCATACATAACGAAATGCAGGCTAGAAGTCGGAACATTCATTGACAGTTGTGTGGTATAACTTCGATAGAAAGCACGAATACCTTCACTTCTCCACACGTGTAGCGCACAATTAATACTACTCTTATATGGACTATTAAACATTTGCATTCGTTGTTTAACTACTTCCGCGGGATTCATCACAGCGTCGTGCAATATCGTAGCCAAACATCCGGCACTACCTGTAGATAGAAATCATTTTTTAGGTTCAGATCCGCCAATTTTATATCCTAATATAAACATTATCTTCAAACCTTGAGCTAAAGGATTATGCGATCCATGTTGTGTACCGCTTAAAACTCTCTTCATTTTTTCGTAACACGAAAAATACAAGGCATGTGCCGGTCCTGCGCCCCAAACGACGGCAGACATGCCTCGATAACCTCCGCGCCAAATGCCTTCCTGTGTCAACATCTTGTGAAGCGCTTCTGGAACTGAACGATACGCCGCTTTCGGGTTCGGTTTAAGACTTTGCATTCGTGTCTGTTTGAGTAGAAGTCATTCAACTTAATCAATATTACCATTAAATTACATAACTATTTATTCATCGAGTATGCGCTAAAATTTTCGATTTACTTTATTTTTATACAAATATTTATATTTCAAAGTATGTAATGATTTAAAGTCAAGTTTGCAGAAATATTTTTATAATTAAAAATTAATTTACAGCACTAAATATAATAAATATCATTCAAATAATGAGAAAATATGATTTAAAATGAATGAAAATTTTTAAGTTTAATACTGAACTCAAATAATAAAATGAGAAATCATTAAAAATATAAAAATAGAGATTCGCCCGTAAACACCGTTAAGTAATATCATATCAAATCGTAAAATCGGTGATTAAATTAATCCTAAATTGCAAAAAAAATAATTATGATTAGAGTTAGCGATGAGTTGTGGCGAACGTTGACGTTAATTACGATCGATTGCTAAACGAGTGATAGCGGTGTTGACAGGCATTGACGACTGTTCGTGGCATACCTTAATCGAGTCCAACGGATACATAACGCAGTGCTCCATAACGCCCGCCGCAGCGCCGGCCAACATGTTGGTGGCCAGACTGTCGGTCGGCAGCGACTCGTATTCGTCCCTCTCCTCCGCCGACGGTATCAATAGCTTCGCGTCCATTATCGCAAATTAATAGACGCTATAATGCGAATGTGGTGTCGATCACATAACTAACTATAACTAATAATTGAATAATAATAATTTCAAGGATAACTGTGATGACAGCGATTGAACGCAATAGCAGTTACAAATGAACTAATAATGAACGCATGCCGTTATGTTATGCCCTTATTATACGAGCATATCGTAGCGATTACGCCATCGCTGCCAACGCTGTGAACGCTGCGATCGCTGTGAGCGCTCACGAGAGCACATGTGAGACCAACCAATTCAAGCCTAACGCGCCTCTATTTAGTAATTTAATAATTGCTAATTACCATCGTTTGCTATCAATTTTATCTAAATTTTATCTGAAGATCAACATTAAGTGAGTAATGTTTTTCTCGATTATTGGATATTTATAACATCGCGCAACATATGTATAAAACAATGTATAAAACGTTAAAATGATATTATGTAAGTATAAAAGTTTGATAAAAGTGGCGACGAATTAGGTTCGCATAAATAACAATGAAAGGAGTAAATGATAAGCGCTAACATTATAGATAACTAGCTTTGTGACCATTTGGCAAACTTGGTATCGAAAGGCTGTATTTTACTGATAATATTTCATTTTTATTCAAAATTGTGAAAATCAAAATTGACAATAAAATAGGTTATAACAGTTTTTATTAATGATTTGTATAAATACATAATTATAGGATTTTCCACATTAATGCGCACAAATTAATTTTACATTTAATTACAAACTTATTAATAATGTTTACAAAAGAAAATAATTTTTACGTAACGTTTCGTAACAAATCGTAACGTTTTCCTTAATTTTATAGTTGAGTTTGATTTGGCAAAAGCCACGGATTTGATATGTGCTACTTCTGCCTTCAGAAAAGGCAAAGTTATCTCAAAAGATAACCATTTAAGCCACAATTTTTATGCAAACATTGACAATTATATGTTACTCTAAAATTAAATTTTGTCATTTAAAATAACTCAATTAAAATTCAAATCAAAATCAGCTTTTTGTGCGCTAAATTGATTTAATATATGATTAATCAAACTTCTAAATTTTCTAAAATATTTATTTATATAAAACTATTTAAAACTAATTAAAACTTTATTTTTATACATCTAAAATCAATTTGCTTATATTCAACTTAACTTTGTCTAAAAATTTTCTATAGATCGAACTCGAAATACAATTAAATAGCAAATGAGGCCATTTTTTTATGAATATATTTCCTGATCTCTTGAATACGCTATTGATAACTACTCTTTTATCAAACTTTATCGTGAGAATGATAAAGTTTTTTTTAGAAAGATTTAGGATTTTTGGCAATCAGTCTTATTATATCAATGTTGTTAAATTGATGTAATAATTGAGCGATATTGAAAAAGTTTGTTAAATTTAATTAAATAAATGGTTAGAACATTTGTTTTGATAAAGTTGTAAATCTATTGAATTAAACTATTTTTTTTTGTTTTCTGACGGTAAATAACAAGTTTTTTTAAAAATTTACTTTAAAAGTTTTAAATTATTTTTTGGTTTATTAGACTAAATTTTTCGATTAATATAATAATAATATTAATTATTCTAATTCTAATTAATTCTAAAAAATATCCATAATTCAAATAAGATTTAATTGATGCAATTCCAAATACAGCATCACTATATAATAAAATAATAATTGTTTTAAAATCGTTTTATAAATAAAAAAATTGGTTCTACTCTAATGATTTTCTACCATTTAATATTCTTGAAAGATTTTTAAAAATTTCATTGTTTGAATTTTTATAGATTTTTAAATTCTTCACACATAAACATGAACATAATAATTATTGTTAATAATTTTATCTTAAAATATAGCAGGACAATGAATTTATATTTTAGAACTTAATTTTACTAATTTCTTATTAAAACTAAATTCCAGAACTATTAATATGAGAATTTCAAAATTAATTTTTAAAATAGCGATAAAAATCTAAAAACTTTAATATGATTAATTAAAAATTTATTTCCTGAGATATTTTACAACCGAAAAATTCATAAATATTTATCTAATGCTTTCTAATCACATGTATATATATAACAGATAAGTAAGGTATACGTGAGATGATAGTGTTTGAAACAAACAAATTACATAAACTTACTTAATCCGATGTATTTCAAAGCGAAGATTTGAGAATAATAAACAATATAAAAAGAAAGCAGAATTTGGAAAATTTATAATTAATTAGATGTTTATATTCTCCAGTTCAATGTAAACTTGTTTACTTCATTTCTAAAAGTATTAAACAAATAAATTTTATTTAGAAAACCAAAAATTATATTAAAACCATTTTTTTAATTAATTTATTGTTCAATTGTTAATTATTAATTCAAATTCTTTTCATCCGCCAAATTCCTTTTTTAATTACAGATTAAAAATGGCATAACATATTTTAAACTAATTTAAACTGAATTTTAGAAAAATATTTTAATATTTTACGATTATATTTCGATATTTTCAAATGTTTAACATGTTTTGATTCAATTTGGAGATATTTTAATTTAATATAATGAAAAATTAGAATATCCATTCAAAAACTAATTTTATATACGTTTTATATTTAAATATTAAAAGTTTAGATAAAAATTAATATCTTCATCTTAATAAATTTTATTAATTGAAAATCTTAACATAATAGATACTTATCGTTATGTGTAACAGTCTTAGGTAATATTAAAAATAAATTATAATTATAACAAATCATGGTATGGCTTTGTACTAAAACTAAACAGAATTTCATTATTTTTAAAAATAAACTCATATTATTTTAAGAAATTCTAAAAACTTAGTTAAAATTTCGTCTGTGAGCATGACTTTTGCAAGTATCAATTTTATAAGTTTTTTTCTATTTCGACTATAAAAAAAAATTAAAATATGTAATGAAATTTTTCGGCAAAATATTTTTTAATGTTAAAATATTTTACATTTACTTTTTCTTACTCAACATTACAACTTTAAACTTTTAAAAAATTAATTATTTTTATTTATCTCAATTATTTTATTTAAATATATAATTTTGGTAGAGTTAAAGATGCAAAATTCATAATTAAGTGTACAACTTTTGAAATGTTTAATACTTTATTGAATGCTTAAATAAATAATTGATCTCGAAATATAAATAATAAAATCAATTATATTGTGATGCAAAAAATAGTATTTAGAAGTTACATAGTATATAAATATATTTATATATATTTATCTGGAATAATAAGCATTTATGATGCAATTTTGCATTTTAAGATAATTTCGTTTTCTAATTAAATTCGAATACAAGAACTTAGAAAAATGTTCGCAATTTTGTTCATTGAAAAACATAACTTATATATACAGTATATAAATTTATAAACTATATATAAAATCAAAATTTATTGATTTTAACTTGTATTTTTGTAAAAATTGCAAATATTTTCTATTACAGTAAAAGGCATTTAATGGGCACTTAACTCAATTTTTGTATTCGTTCATTTAAGTAATGAGTAATAAATTATGATTTTGAAACAAAATTATAGCCACTCAGTAATTAACGTATTACTTGATTAGAATTCTTTAATCACAGCATTTAAACATAATTTGAATAATAAAACTAAATTTGTTTTCAACTAAATAGAACAATATATAATAAATCTTCAACTATTCGTCTATATTACTGATAATAAGAGGCTTTCCTTTCGGATTTTCAAACCGATCGTTTGTGTTGATTTGTAGCAAAAAATAGATTCCAATATACAAAATTGCAAAATACACGAATAACGTTATGAGACCCATCCAAAGCGGTAGAGTCATCCATGTCTCGCAGTCGAAACTGTCGTTAAATATGGTGTTGTTAACACCAGCAGTACTGGCAAACGGTTGCAATTGAAAGCGAGTAAATGTTAGAATTAATTGTGTTGTACCTGAAAATAATGATGACATCAATTTTAAAAATTTAAAATTTAGATTATTAAAAGTTATGGTTATTATAATTAAACCTATTTATGCATACCGTTATCAAAAGAATTGTTATAACTTTTCATCACAAATTTTGAGCAGCTATAAGAAAACTTGGTTTCGGAATTAATAGCTTTTACATTTAAAAAGTAGTCCATTTCGTTGCCATCATTTTTATACTGAGCGCTGCCTTCAGATGCCGCCCACCAACCACTACGAAGAAATAAATTATATTTTAGATTATTATTTAAATTCTATTAAATGGAATATTTATGTACAAAAAATTTAATAAAAAATATAACAAAATATAACGCAAATATGTGTTCAACTAAAAGATGAAAACTAATCCTAAAACTAAGTATTTAATCTTAGTTTACAATTCAATTATAATTAATTGCAATAACTATTGCTTATTAAAAAGACATTAAATATAATTATGGAAATATTTTTAACTAATGTTGACGCGATAAATATTTCATTAAACACTAAACTAAATTATTAATTTTGTTATAAATAAGTATAAATGACATAATTATAAGTGTATGATAAGTGATAGCAAATACTACGTAAAAGGTCATCAAAAATCTTAATAACCACTAATGTTTATCTTTTTAATTATTCACTGTATTCAATATGCACTTTTCATTCATTGATAATCAAATGATAAATAATATATTACTGCTAGCAATTAATCATCACTTAATATATAACAAAAATATAAATAAAATAAATATGTTTAAGAAATAAACATTAAGACTAACTTCGATTGATTATAACCAAACGGCGAATTAATAGTAAGCGAAACGTTAAGCGAAACCGTTTCATTGCCGTAATAGAGTTGAAGTATTGCGGGCTCTGTTTGAGTGCGTTGAGTGGCGTTCACTGACCAGCATTGCGAGCCGTCGGCGACCGGCGTATTGTCAAACACGACCGTCGCGTTGCTCTTTCCGATGGACACACTCACAGACGTGGCGTAATAAAACAAACACGAATCTCCCACTACTGTCAGGTATCGAAACGGATCGCTAGAGTTGTCCGCTTTCGGCGACGCATTCAGCAAATGGCGTCCCAAGTGTTGAGTTTGGTCTTCATTTAATGGCAAATCCAAAGAACGCGACAAAACATTTTCAATGAGAGCCGAATCGGAAAGTAATGTCGGCTCAGATAAACTGATCTCAATTACCGAAACCAGAGTTAACACAATCAACAAAATGGAAACTAATTTGTTTGTCATTTTTGGTCAGTAAATGCGTTTTTATATAAATAACAATTAATGATAATAAAAACTGATAGACACACACCTCAATACTGCATCATAAATATCGCTACAGTCAAACACATTTATTATATAAATTAATTATTTTATGCATTATTTAAGACATGGATATAATATTTAATTGATTGTCAAATAATCCATTAACACATTATTATTAATGATTTAAATATATTTTAATTCACTGTATTTAATAGAGATTTTATAATTAAACGTAATAAGTTGTCAATTGTTAGTTACACCTGTACTGTGCAACACGTGACAGATAATGGTAAAGAGTATTGCGTGCTTTTATGATAGCTATCTCTATCTCTTTAAGAAAATCACAGTTAATCAATATATTAAACATTTTAATAATTGCAAAGCAAACCAATTCGTTAAACAAATATTATTTTTTCAAGTCATTCCATATCGAATGAATTTAATTCAGAAAAACAGTCTTTACATTCAGTTTAGAAGTTTATGAATTTCGTATTTACTTTTCGAATACTTATAAAACCAGGTCTGAGTTACAAAAATCTGTTTTAACAGTTTCCGCTTAGGAGTAAGAATTGCAAAATTTATTTCTATTTGTACATTATTATTATTATTTGGAGAAAACTTTTTCAAAGAATCCAATTAGAAGATGTAATAAGAAAATTTGATTTAATCTAATAGGAAGATCTAACGAGAATGAATTTAATTAATATGAATTTATACAAAATTTAATTTTTCTTTTCATAAATTCGTTTAATTTATATTAATTCTAAGAGATTTGTTCATTCATGCTATTCGGTGTTATCTTTAATTTCTTCGTTCGATAATGATATCAATGGCAGAACTTTCTAAATGCAGACCTAAGAAAAGATAAATATAAAATATATATTATAATTTATAAATATGTCATTTAAGCTTATAAGTCAAAAATACGGAATATACGTATTCAATTATTTAAATTAAATTAAACAGTTAATCGAGTACGTAATGAGAGAGCCTCACGAGAGCTCACGAGAGAGCCTAAACGAGGTTTGTCTAGTCTCGTGTACCCGTTATGCCACATGAAGTGCTTCTGCCTTAGTCCACATACACCACACTTAATAATTATTTTAATACTTTTAATATTTATTGCAAATTCATAACAGTTATACTGTAAACAGTAACTCTAAAATCCATTTAACTCGTGCATCATTCATTTCAAATATTTGCCTTTTATGATATGAATTAACTTATTAAAAATATATATAAAGAATAGAGTATTTCTTACTTAATATTTTCATCTTTAATGTATTGTTCAGCGAATTTGTTGACAGCAGTTGAAACCTCGGTTTTTTCGATTTCGTTGGCATAACGAATGGCGTGTAATGCCATTGAATACTGATTATCCTCAATGGCCGACACACAAAATTTCACTAAAGTTTCTGATCTAAAATAATATAATATTTAAACATAATAAAATAAACAATTTTGTTTAAAAAAATATTTATCATTAATTTTATACTCTGGATATCCAACAATTTGATTCTGATCTGAATCTAATTTCTTGATTACAAAATAGGCTTTTTCTAACTGTCCAGCATTCAAAAAAACGTTAAGACAACTATCGAGTGTTGAACCATTCCATCTGTGTTTTGATCAGTGAATGTTAAATTTAAATAATATAAGTTACTGTAATTATGATTGCTTACTCGTAACGTGGAGTGAGAGACCTGAGATTCTTTCTGTCGAATTCATCGCTCAACCTTTCGATCGCATCCCACGCTTTGATTAAATAAATTAAAGTTTATAGTAATAAAATATAAATATTAAAATTGAGATGAATAACCATACCAATTATAGCAAATCGTTTTTGTAAATCTTCTTCAACTTTCATTTTGGCCATAGCTTTGAAAAAATTATCTGCAATATTAGGCTGTTTCACATAATCAAATACGATAATATCGGACCATATTTGGGGTAAATAATGAAAAGCCTCGTTTAACTCGATATTATTAATAATTTGCAGCATAATATCTACATCGGGTGTATATATGTTTGGAACATATTTATTGTAAATTCCCATAAATGTATCAATATTTTCAGCCGTACAAAGCAATCGAAAAAATTTCTGACTAGAATATCAATAAAATGTTTTAGTAAATTTTTTAATTCAATTAATTTAATATTAATAATCTTACTAATAAGAGTTTTGTTTCATCGAATATCCGAGAAATTTATAATTATCTCCTCTATTCACACATTCATTAATTCTATAAGCGAGTTGGATGTCGGAGAGATTATAATAGCAAATTTCCATTGCATGGGCGAAGAAGTAAACTAATTTTATAAAATTACAATTTAAACCATTTTGTTATTAAAAATCAAGTTCAATCATTTAATTTAATGTTCATAATATAAATATTTTATATATTTAAGACATTATAGCCTTATTTGTGTCTTGGACTTAAAATTTCAATACTCAAATTAATATACATTTTTTAAAGAAAAATTTCTCCCTTATTTAATTTAACTATGATCCTGACCTCCTCTCCCACCTCCGAAAAAAAGAAAGACAAGGGCTCTGAATTGGAATAAGAATATAATATAAATGTAATTAAATCATAATATAGTAACAAATACTCATTGGTAATGTGCAATTTAATTTCGGAAAAAAAAGTACGAAAAATCCAAATGCACATAAAATCTATAGTTGAATGCATATATAATTACATCAAAATTAAAAACTGATGTAAAACTATGTGAAATAAAAAATATATGTAAAAATTGTTTATAATAAATATCAATATTATAAATTAATATTAATAATATTGTATAAAAACAAATTTTAAAAACTTATAAATAGTTTCGGGAACGGTTATAACTTATAATTAACTGCTTAAACAAAATAACAAATTATTATATATTTTGATTAATATATTAAAATATTAATATATGAACAGAAATTTAACTTATTTATTAAAAAAATAATTATTACTTAATGTGGAAAAAATTTTAAAAAACAAATTTTAGTTTGATAAAGTAAAACAAACTTATACGCTAAAGTTATTATTCATAAATTATATAATTATGTTTAAAAATTGAAAGCTAATCGAGCAAATTTTTTAAAAACAAGTACGAAAATAAATATCGCATCGGACTAACCGTCATTTACATCTCTTGCATCAAATTCTTGATTTTCTATTTCGTCCATTATTTCGTATAATGCAGAACTAGCAGGACCTTTCTCTTTGTAAAATATGCTCAATATATTCCAATAAGTGGCTAAACTCGGAATAATTCCTAAATGTTTGGTCATTTCTACTAAAACTCTTTGAGCATAACCTTTGCTTAACCTCCATCCGCTATTTTTGGCGAGCTGTTGCAAAACAACATTCAAAGTGCCCAAATTAGGTCTGATTTTGCGGGCATTCATATCTTTAAGCAACTCTTCGATGAACTGCCATCGGGTTTCACCCGATTCGCGAAGATATGAGACAATACTTATGATGGAGTTATAAGTTTCTACATTGGATTGCATGCCTTTCTCGGCCATCAGTTTAAAATAATAATAGGCTCTCTCTGCGTGTTTGTATTTAGCCATTCCTAATATTAAAGAACAATATGTTTGACTCGTTTTGTCTTGAATAGAGTTAAATAACTGCTCCGCAAAATCGTGTTCTTTCCACATATTCTTCGTATGTCTCGTCTCCCTATTGGTGAGCCATCTCTCCTCTAAGTATTCATCATTTGGCGGATCTTCACAGTTATAAAAGCAAACCAATTCTAGCAATTCATGCACTGTTTCGTTGTCCACAACTTTGTTATTAGCAATTAGATTGTTGTAGATAGTGATGGCGTTCAGCACTTCCGAGCGAATAATGCATTTCTTGAGGTCGTCCTCATCGACAACAGTGTTCTCGTCGAACACATCCCTATAGCTGAAGGCCTCGATCTTCGGCTCGGCGTCGTCGCGATAGAAGAGCTCCGGATATTTATCCAAGAAATATCGCGCCGACTTCCGGCCCGACTCTTTCGAGAGAGCGTACGACCGCTTCGCCGTATTGCTGGCCGGAATCAGATACGGGTCGTCGTGGTATTTATAGTTCGGCGCCGTATAGTCGGTGCGAACGGTGTTCGCCAGCGCTCGCAGAATGTCTGTCGGGCTTCGATCTATACGTTTCGGCAATTTTATCGGTTTTCCGCTTTGTTTGCTCGAATCGATGGCCGCGTTCAGTATCGACATCTGACATACTATTCGATTAAAGGCAACCAATTGCGACACCTTTTCGTAACTTTTTCGACAAAAGCCGTTTAATAGCGAAGTGTATAATAAAACCATTTCAACGATTTGTACACAAAACAAAACTTCAATGTTTTGAAATACAAAACACGTGAGCGTTTCAATTGAAAAGATGTCACCACAAGCTTGAGTTAGTGGTCGGCAAACTTCGAACTTACAACTTAATCGTTACACTTATAATTGGTTTATAAATATATTACTCATTCTGTAAACGCAATGCTTAGTTGTACTCATAAACAAACAAAATTAATTTAATAATTAATTGTATTTAAAAATTAAAATTGTTTAGTATATTAAATAATAAATAAAATATTATATAAATATTATATTGTATAGTATTATAGGTATAATGAAGTATGTGTTTGTTAGTTTAAAATATATTATTTTATATTAATAATGAAATATTTAGTGTAATATTTCAACAGCAATAAAATTGTTTATTTGTGTTGATTAAGAAATAATTCAATTTCAAAAACAGATATAAACACTTGCAAATATATTTGTTCCCAAGTCATGAATTCCAAGGACAGTGTTAAACAATTTGCAAGTGTATTATCATTAATAGTATTACCAATAATTTATTAAAGCAATAATAAAGAGCATAATGTAAGTAAAATGTAATACATTGATTGAATTACTGAGCTTATATTAATATTAATACATGAAATTAGGCTCATCTATAGTAATGTTTCATTTCAAATTTATGCCTTTTTTATTGTTTCCGTTTAAAAGGTACTAAACTTACCCACTCTTTCTACATAATATATATACATATGTATATATATACAGCATTGACCAAAACAAACGGAACATAGGCAATGACGCTATCACTGTTTGACCAATAGA
>JAQIYA010001010.1:0-15089 GCA_034699355.1 Microtritia minima | reverse complement strand
AAATGCAATTTACTTAATTAAAATTAGCATATATTTTTTTAAAGAGAATTATGCGTGTAAACGATAATTTTAAAAAATTGATCTCTATTATGATTAAAATTATGATTAATGATTAATTAATTAATTAATTTCGAGCGCATTCCTGTTACATATTTGGGTTAATTCCAACACACAAATTAGTTTCGATTTAAATTCACTCAAAGCTGGATAGAAATTGAAATTCAACTCATCTTATCGTTGCGATAATTTCGTTGGGAATCTGTTAACCTCGACCTAAACGCTAATTTGAAAGCTTTGCACTCTTCAAGTCCTACTCGTTAGCAACAGTTTGCCTCTTAACAGGCTTTTGACAAGTTAGACACATCATTGCGATGTCATATTTTAGTTAACAGGTATTTAAACTGATTTATATATATATATTCTTAAACTATCCAAACGCTAAGATATTAGGGTTTATAGTTTTAATTTCGAAATTATTTATGACTTCTTCTTTTTTTGAAGCTGAAGGGAATGGAAACTTACTCGAAAGCTTCGCTCTTGTCGGTCAACGAAAAATACAGGTAATATGAGGTGTTTTCATAATAAGTTCGCAACTCTCGAAACGAATTCATTTTATTAGATCGAAAGGCCAAACGACAATAACGGCGAACTTTAGAGCGAAACGAGCGGCGCTTAATAAGCCTAAGAGGAAGTGGAGATCACCTTCACCTTCGCTGCGACTTCGAAGCTGATAATTAATGGCGAAATAATAAAAGTAAAAAAATGATGTTTATTATCTTAATTAGCGGAGCGTGCATTTCATGCCTCATGACCCAGTTATGAGTGAGCCTAACATTACTGATGGCCCGTCCGGAAGAGCCACCGGTAGTGCTTCGGCTTATATTTTTCTGCGTTCGAGTTTTTCGAGCAATTTCTCTGCCGCTTATCAGTCATTTGCCTCTTTTGGGCAGCATTTTAAAAATACATATTCGAAAGTTTTATATAAACGCGTTCAAACATTGAAATACCCATTGATTAAGTATATAGTTTAGCAAAAAATATAATGATAGCATAAATGCGTTTTGGTATTTGGAGTAGTGATACCAATTTGGATTTACAGTTTAACTACAACGCCAGAGCGAGTTCATTGTACCGAAATAATAGAAAAACAGAAGAGAAACAGTAGTTTCGCGCAACCGATGTTTTATATTTGAATGAATTGGTTTTAATAAACTATAAATTATTGCGCGCAACTTTATCGGCACAGAAAAATTTTGTTATATAAATGGAAACTCATAATGGGATACCTTGTTTTTTTCATCGACGATTATAAATTATGTGCGTTTTTGTTGTTGTTGTTGTTATTTATTTTATTTCAGTCCTTTTAGGTTAATATCGTATGTCGAGGCGAACAAATTGCACTGTTATGGCATTAAATTTTCAAATCGAGTTCGGGCCAATAAAATTTTACGCTTTTTTAATTAAAAAAAACAAATTTTTATTTTCCAGACATAATTTTCATTCAAAATTGTTTAATTATTATTAAAAACTTTATTTATAAACTCAAAATTTAATGTCTCTCTCTCTCCTCTCTCTCTCTCTCTCTCTCTCTCTCTCTCTCTCTCTTTCTCTCATAACTAGTTGTAGTTTCATTACTTTTATTTTTATCGAAGCGTTTAATTATTCCCTGTTTAGCCGGTTTTTTTATTTATTTTGGTTAAAATTTAGTGATTAATAAATAACTGGCTGTATATATGCAAATCGAAATTTTATTTTAATTAAAGATTAGGTAAAATGGGCCAAACATTAGGGCGAATGGGTTGGAGTGAAGCGAGTGGTACGTCAAGCGAACGGCAATTGGTATCACCAATCCTGTGGTCTCCACTCGAATGCCCACTCGTGTGTTGCGCTTAAGACGCAAATCTCGCTGATTTGGATCGCCTCCGTTGCCCGTAAGTGCAGTCCAACGCCGCAATCTCTCCCTCTTTCCTCTATTGCACTCTCTCTTTCTAGCAATCACTAAATTCAACCTTAAATATGGGTCACTCGCTTCACTGATATCGAAAACTCTGAACTATTCTCATGTGTTGTTCAATTTGTTTGTTATAAAACTTTTTTTCTGCTTTGCTTTTTTTTATTTGTTTATATTTTTTTATTTGTTGGTTTTTGTTTAACTCAAATTTGCTCCGAAGAATGTCTCGTTGATGTGTGCAAATATTGTCCTTTCATTAAATCGCTCTAATCCTATACACAATGCTTGGATATTACAGACTTTGGGCGACATTTCTATTTGTCATAATTTGCGTGATATCGTCGACAAACAGTCAGTTCAGAATAATCTACAGCTCGGGCCGCAATCCGAACGACGGTCCGCGAAGATTTCCGTTTCTCAGGGCTCTTGTCTCGCAGTTCATATCGGAACGAAGTTCGCCCGACTATTCGAAACAGGATGGCGACGAATACCATATCGTGCCCAAGAGTCCGAAAAGCGCCGATAAAAAGACTCAGAATACCAATTTTCAGTCTATGAAACACATTATGGACGATATAAACTCGCAGAATGTGGGCTCACTGTCGACCAGAACGAGAGGATATTTTCTAATTAACATTTTGACTCGAATGCTCAAATCAGTCAACTTTACTGAAGTAAGTGAAACGTTAGCGCAAATTATAGCATAGCTTACTTAATTGTATGTCGTGATTATTAGAGTTTAATTTGTTCGTCGTTTTGCAGTCGATGTCGATAAATATATGTATGATTAAGCGTGAGTTAATTTCTAAACGAGATTCACTCGTTGCTCGTTCATTTTTTAAGTATTTGCCCAAATTATTTGTTTAGTTAGAAAGTTTGTCGCCCAAACCCCAATTTCTCATTCACTTGGACTCGATTCGCTTTTATTGTATTATTTAGACAATCATAAATTATTTTAAATTTTATATTTCTAAAGATTAAATCTTTTATTTATCGCAACATCGTATTTGATAATTTTTCGCCACTTGACAGGTGGTAAACAAATTAATCAAAACTAGTTTTAATTGAATGAGCTCTTCGTCATTGCGGAACAAATTAAACCAAAATCGTACTCACTATAAGCTATTTTGAATGTAAAATAATTTTATTTTCGCATCAAATCTAAGTTATCTAAACACTAGGAAGTTATCTTTTATAAGTGCAGAAACTAAATATTCTTCTTTCAAATGTTTGGTTATTTTCCGCTCTTAGGAATAAACAAATGATGCTATTATAACAGACTTACGCTTTAAACAAGTTTGAAGTTATTAAACTCGATAACTTGCGTTTAATATATGCTTAGCAAAAAATCAATTTAGTTTCTATATTTATTGCGTTTAACGATTTGAAATTGACAAATGACTTGGTCTGTGAAAAACACAGCTAAGTCTTCAGACACGCGACGGCATCTCTTCGCGCGCCTCGTGTCTGGCCTGCAACGCGGTCGCGGGTCTGTTCTTGAGTTCCCTCTACTCGAAAGAGATGATGACAGTGGCGGTGAACACGGTGTGCACTTCGTTTCGGCTGCAGACGCCGCGAGTCTGCTCGGGTATCGTCGAATCATTTAAGGTGAGAACCAAATGCTTATTATGATTATTTATTTATTTATTTTTGACTATTTATAATCTGGTCGTATATTATTATAAAATTGATAATTTCTTTCTTTTTCATTATTGCCAAAACGGTTTTCCTGTACCACTTTAACCAAAGTCGTTCGCGAAGAATAGATTTATTTATATAAATAGCTTAACATTTTTGAATACTTTTACTATGAAATAATAATAAAAATTGAGGTTACATGAGATCATTTATTGCTATTAAATATATAAATAAATAAGGCTCGCATTTAACCACATTTTTCGAGGCAGTCTTTGACAAAACACTTATTATTAAATTTAAATGTAAACACGCGATGAATATATTTGATTAGCGCCGACAGCGAATTTTATTAATCCAATTTAATGACTCGACATTTGCTCGTCTCGTAACGAATACGAACTTATCTCCGATTTCGATGTATGACTTCACTAATTTTGCTTTATTTTGCTTAAGGTTTATTGCTTTCAATTATTTCGAGCGTTAAACTATTAAAATTTGAAAACAAACTAATGAGGCGCTAAAATTAGTATTTAAATATTTTTACAGTCGTGTAATAACTTGAAAGCATTTTTTTCGCTGAAATTAATGCAAATAATTCATACTATAAATTGTTGAAATTATTACAAATCATTTCGATTTACAATATTATAAGATAACAAATTAATTCGAAACACATTTAATTGAATATTTCAGAGTATTATTAGAAAATCTAATATTATGGAAAAATTAAGTATATAAATGATCTCTAATTACCTGTATATTGTAATTTAGCAAAAAACATCAGAAAGTTATTATAATCATAACTAAAGACCTAAAGCCAAACACGCTTCAGCTATTTTGGGAACTGTTGGGAAAATTTCTTGTTTTAAGGGGTTTTATTTTAATAGGCCTTGAAATTTGTTAAAATATTTAGGTTTGTCATTAGTCATACTCTTTTTTTAGTTATCTTTAGTTTAAGTTAATTTGAGTTAATTATTAAGTTAAGATTTAAGTTATGATACTATTATATGACAATGCATTTTATTTTTTAAAAAGTTAAATTTCTTTTTAAAAAAATGATTTTAAACATGTAATCATAACAAGCGGAGCATTATTTACAGTAATAATTTGGTTGCAATATTTTAATTTTGATTATTAGGAAATAAGTAGTTGTATTTTTTTATTTTAAAATTAAATTTTACGAATATATGATTATTTGTAAATTTGTACATTTTATTTAATGCTATTCATTTCATGAGATTTATTAATTAGTTTATTCAGAAATAGTTGAGAGTATGATTTGCAGATTACAAACTAATTTAATTTTTCTTTATTTTATTTTGGTTTTATGTAATTTATTAATGAGTTTTTATCATTAATCATACATTTCTATGATAGTACAGTATAGATGTTCTCTAATACCTGTATTTATTACAATGAACTTTTGAAAAAACTAAATGTTAGGATTTGTTGTTAAATAATTTTTAGACAATTAGAATATTTATAAGCGTAATTCTATGAGTGAACAAAAATTTAAAGTTAAATTGTTAAGTAATTTTTTTCTGCTATTTACTTTATTATGTGGTTTAAAAATAAATATGCTTTAAGAGAAAAATTATGATTATTAAATTTTATTGCTCTGTAAAGTTTTTAATTTACTTAAAATTTATTTTAAAAACATAATCTAGACTTACATAATTATTTCCCGTTATTAGTTTTGTTGATTTCATAACTGATATATTCTCATTGAATTTTCTTATTTAATCAAAAATAAACATTTTTTGATTAAATCTTTCTCAATCCTTTAAAAGCATTTTAAATAATTCTTATTTACACACTTTTTAAAGGTTTTAAATATCAATTTTTTATACTTTTGAAGTTACCATATAATGTAAAAGTTTATAAAATCACAACCCTTTGACTATAAGAATTAAAATTCACTTCCTAACTAACCAACGATAAGAGATAATAGGGTTATTAAGTTTTTTAAAAAATTAGTTAAGTTCGTATTCTAGATTTGTTGATTATTTCAAATTGAATAATAATACGGATTAATTAAATAATCCAATTTCATATTCAATACGATTTAATGGCGTTATTTTCCTCGAATTGACCGAAAATTTACGGAAGTTCAATGTTTGGCTTGAATCGTGTGAAATGGTGGCATCCTTTAGGTTATGTCTTACTTAATTTTTTGGTTTCGAGTAATTTATAAGTTTCAAAAGTTATACACGAAATTTGAATAAAACTTGAATAAATGATTTTATTTCTAATATTAAACTGATGCATATCGCTATAAATTTATTTTTAAAAAATATGTCGACTCAAAACCTGATCATTTTTAATAATTTTTATATTTCATAAAAGTTAATTTTTAAAAAGTTTCAAAAATAAGTGAGCGTAAGCTGAAATTTAAGTCGCATATAGAAAATGCATATTCAAAATATAAGAAATAAATATTTAAAGATTACGTCGTTTAGTATTTAAGCGTGAAAATTGAATTTATTTTTATCAAATTCAGAATTTTAAACGAAAATAAGACAGTATGAGAAAACCCTCAAATTGTTACGAACAATCTTTAATATAATTTAAAAGTTATTAAAGTTTTTAAATAATAATAAACAGCG
Source organism: Microtritia minima (assembly GCA_034699355.1). NCBI lineage: Eukaryota > Metazoa > Arthropoda > Arachnida > Sarcoptiformes > Euphthiracaridae > Microtritia > Microtritia minima. The sequence goes on along the minus strand of JAQIYA010001010.1, from coordinate 8,894 downwards.
TTACCGTTAGCTTAAGCTATTTAAAAGGGACGCTATAATCCAGAGTTCAATCATTCAAACTTGTTCCGCATTGAAATATTAAAAAAACGCTAATTAGCTTATATTGTGATAATTTATTGCATACGAAAAAACAAATTCATTGGCAATGTATACACTATTGACCCCATAATCCGATAATCCGAACGAAAGTGTCAGTCGTGTCTCAATTGCCATCCAATTTAGGACGATCTCGATTACATCCGAAAGCACACCACACTGAAGCGCAACGAAATGTGTGGCGTCATATTCGGTATGGACTGCACGCGGAGGGCCACCAAGAATCTCAATTGGACCATATCGATACCAGAGAAGCAGAATTCGGTTAAACGCCGTTTGGACGCCGGCGACGACACTGTCGGCTACAAGTCGTCCGATGAGAACTATTCGAGCGTTGTTCAGCTCACTGACATCCACGTCGATCCCTATTATATTCCTGGTATGAGCGCCGACTGCGGTGAACCGCTTTGCTGTCGGGCCGGCGATGGAGCGGCAACTGATCCGATAAAAGCGGCGGGAGTTTGGGGTGATTATCGAAACTGTGATACACCGATCGCGACGCTTAGACACGCGCTCAAACACATTAGTGATACGCATTCAGATGTAAGTTTGACACAATCAAAATCATGCTTCATATTCTTATGCTCGTTAGATATTTAAATAAATATTATAGAATTAAGATAATCTACAAATTATTAGACATTTAAATTTATTTAAATAGCTATAAATTAATTTTATTTAAACCGAAAATTTTTACAGAGAAAATTTTTAAATTGTATCACTTTTCTTCATTATTCTGGTATTAAGTATTAGAAAATGACAATTGCGATGTATTTAATAAACTGTGTTTGAAAGGCTCTGTACTGGATGTGGACGGGAGACATCGCGCCGCACGATGTGTGGAATGTGACGCGACGTGAAGTGCTGTCGCAGATACGACTGGTCACTAATTTGATGAAACAATACTCTCGAGGTCTTCCAGTTTATCCAGTAATAGGAAATCATGAGGGAGTGCCAGTTAACAGGTCGGTCTCAGTCATTATCTATTATTTGTATGCTCTGACGCCGATTATTATCGATGATAATGAGTTTGATTTGAAAAATAAATATCTATTCAATTAGAAATGAGAAATAAAAACATAGTTAAGTCTAGAAATTCAATAAAATTCAAATATTGAATATCAATAGTTCACTGCTATATTTGACAAATCTTTTATAATTTATATTTATTTACATTTTTACGAAATAAAATATAAAATCAAGCATTTATTGTCAAATCTAATTAATCACTAAATAAGTTTTCCTCTATTTAACAGATTTTCTCATTAAATATTTCAAATAGTTTTAAAAATTCAATCTTTATCTATTGATTTATGAATTCAATTTATGCTTTAATTAATTTACAGAAACACTATTGTCAAATATTATTTAAGATTTTTTTATTTATTCTAATTTTTTAAATATAAGCCCATAAATTTATTATGAGATTCATTTTAATAGTCTTTCTTTGTAATTATCTATATTATTGATATGATTGTTATGATCTTTAGCTCTTTTTTTTGCTTATCTCTATGAATCAAATCTATAAATTGGTGCAAATTTTTGTATTTTAAAATTCATTTTTAGTTTTCCTCCGCCTGAAGTCAAAGGTGATCATTCCATATCATGGCTATACGACGCCTTAGCAGACGAGTGGTCGTATTGGCTGCCGAAAGAAGCCATCAAAACATTGAGATTGTAATTAATATTTTGTTAATTGAATTTTTATTAAAATAAGCTATGGCTAAATTTAAAATAGGCTGCCTTTTATGATGAATAAATATATATTTTACACTTTTACATTTTGCACTTTTACCTTAAATGTACATTAAATCGCAATTTTTTCAAAACTAAAGAAATCTCTTAAAAATATTTATTTTTGATTCGCCCGTAACTTATTTTCCCATATTATAGTTTCACACGAATTTATTGTTAAGATTGAATATATCTGATATTTATTTCATATAAGTTATTTATTCAATACCAAACAATTCACATAATCTTTCTATTGATTAGTGGCGGCTATTACACAGTCAAGCCTCGACCTGGCTTTCGCATTGTGTGCATTAACACCAATTACTGCGCCCGATTGAATCCGTGGAGTTTATTTAATCCCATTGATCCGGCGAACCAACTTCAATGGCTTACTGACGAGCTGTTCAAAGCCGAAACAGATGGCGATAAGGTTCACATTATCGGTCACATTCCGCCCGATAACAGGGAATGCACTCAAGCCTGGCTCTACAACTTTCTGCTCATTATCGACCGCTTTCAAGATATTGTTTTGGCCCAGTATTACGGACACACACACAGAGACGAGTTTCGTTTACTATATTCGCCATACTATCCGGAAGTGCCAATCGGTTTGGCTTACATCGGGCCGAGCATTACGCCGTTCACTGAGAACAACCCCGCCTATCGTCTCTATTACATGGACAGCGAGGGCTATTTAGCCGATCACGAGACGTTTTACTTCAACCTGACCGACGCGAACAGAGGCAAAAGCAGTCCCAAATGGAAACACGAATACAAGGCTGTGGACAGATTCAACATGACTACTATGAGCCCATACGGTTGGCACGAACTGTTGAATAAGTTAGAGACCGACGACTCTATGTTTCAGTCCTATTATAAACTATATTATCGTAATAGTGATGTGAAGAAAAGCGAGTATTGCGACGTGAAGTGTAAAAAGTTTATTCTGAGTGATCTGACAGTACTTCATCCGTTAAAGAACAAACCGAAAGGCTTTTTTGGGAGAAGAAAGCATAGCTAATGATCTCAATTGATTGCGATTCGATTACAGTATTCTATTAAAAGAAACAGTGATTCTGTGTAATGTCACTCATAACTTATTAAAACTATATGTTCAATAAATGTGACGAACAAAACAAGTTGATTACTATGTAGTTTAATGTTTTTATTTTATTTTAAATAGTTTTACTTAGAATTGTTTTGAATTAATGAATTTGTTTAGTTTTATATTTAAAGTGTTAATTGAATTGTTATTTGTAAGCAATGTTTAAAATGTTTTCGATGCGCATTTAAATTAAATTTAAATAAATGTCAAATAGTCTGTTTCACGATTGCGATTAATTATTTTATAAAATTTGATTTGAAATTAATATGTAATGCGAAAATAAAATATGCATATATATTAATAAAATATTGTAAAATTGATTAAATAAGATAAAACTAGATTTGGGTTATATATAAGCTTAAGGAAACGCCGATCATGTATAGAACTATTTTTAAACATGTATTTGTATTATTTTGATTTTAAATTTATAATGTTATTAAAAATTAATTTATAAAATCTTTTCTATCTTATATACATGTATATGTGATGTGTGCTAATTGTTTAGATATGTGTTTCGTTGAGTTCAGTTTTATCATAGTTTAATCATAAAACGATTGCTAAGAATGTGAGTTTGAATTCAGTTGAATGTGTTGTTCGCAGTAATGATGTATTACGCTTACGGCAGGCACTTGTATAAGCGTTCACAACAATGAGTAGTTCACTATAACGAGACTGTTGACAATATTCAAGTATAGCACATCATTCGGCGATTTTCATTATGATTCAGGATAGATAGAAAATTTATTGAATTCATTAACAGATAGTGCTTAACAAACACGCCTTTTTTTATTTATTATAAAATTTATATTAAATAAGAGTTAAATACAACGAAAGAAAACTTTACTAACGTTTTAGTCAACAAAAATATGTTTACGACAGACAAAAGTGAGGATCAAACGGTTAGAATAAAATATAAACTTATAATGTAATATAAACTTATAAAACAAAATTTTGTTCACAAACAAACCAAAATAAAATAGTAATAATAATATTAAAAACAATAAAATGAAATCTCACTGCAAATGGAATTTTAAAAAAAGAAAGAAAAAGAAAATGACAGTCGTTTTTCAATTGTAGCGCATGTGAGCGGTGGACAGTCGGGCGGACAGACAGCCGTCACTTTCGGGAGTAATGGGCTAACATTTTACGCAACTTGAACTGCATTGGCGCCGATCGGCCCACCAGTGACTCTATCATTGAGTTGACGGTCAGGTCGACCGGCAACTGATGGGCGGCCTTCACGCGGTCGGCCATCTCGACGGACGGCACCGAACAGTGAGCACACAGATTGGCTGCAAATGATGGCCGAGACTCCAGATCTGCGGCGAATAACGGCTTCGAACAGCGCATGCACTGCGAGACCGGCGGTCTATAAGACTGGTCTCCAGAGTGGACACCACTCTCTCCTTCGCCGACATAATTGGCAACCAATTTCTCAATCTTCTCAATATACTCAACCATTTCGTTGTATTTGCTTGCTATGCTTTCATTCGTTAGAATCAGTTCGCCGTAATTCTCTTTAAACATCTTCAGCTCAAATCGTCGCAATTTTATTCGTTCATTTAAATCTTTGACTACGTTTGACTCTTTGCCGGTCTGTCGTCTCATATTTTGCGCCATAATTGAAGTCTGTTGACAATCGATGTCAGAGCTATTAATTCGAATGACTATCGTTATTGTAATTGAATTTCAATTCAAACAATTGAATGATTGTCTATCAAACACAGCCCGCGATCGTCCGCTCTCTCACTCGTTAAGCATTTATGTGTTTGCGTTACGGCTTGTAATTCAATACTTAACTCATTGTTAATTTCATTTTTTAGGCAAAAATGGATTGTGTTTTGTTAATGTTAATCAATCTCTTGTGACCCGAGTCTACTAAATTTAATACTTCTGCGAAGTTTTTCGTGTTTTAAATGATTTAAAATAATATTTTAGACCAATTTAAAGGTAAAATTAAATATTCGTCAGTGCTTTCAGAAATTAAATTTTACTGATAATGTAAGTGTAAATTGATTGCAGTTTACAATTGTAAATGTGAAGTGTTATCGTTAAATGTGAATGTATATTGTGACATAACTATTATTTAATTCATATTTTCTGCCATTAATATTGCAAAAAAGTCAATTTCGATGGTATTTATGAAAATGAGTGAAACACTTGAATACAGTCGCGACTCATTCGACTCATTAATTAAAATAAGTTAATAAACAAATTTATTAGTTTTAATTTAACATTAATTTTAATAAACTAATAGACATTTTTAAATGATAATTGTAATAATTTATTCTTTAATGAACTTAACATTTGAATGAATACAAAGAGTTTTAAATGCATAACGAATAAGAAAATAAATTATTTATGATTTAATTTAATTTTTATTTCCCTCTTTCCAAACACTATTTTGGCACTTGATTTCCCGAAAAATATTTATAATTTAATTGACAGTCGTATTGCGTGAAAATCACACGTTTAACATCATTACTGGTTCGTACTTAAAGTATACAATTTAAAATAATATCATAATTATATATCAATTAAATTAAATTAAATTAAATATACTAAATAAATATTTAATGTTTATTTATTTGTTTTTTTAAATTGATTTAATGCAAAATTCGATACTAATTTCGAGATATTCACAGACTTTCATTTACTTTGATTTACTTTCATTTACCAGTCAAACCCTTTTGGCTTAGTTTCGAATGCGTTCGAAACTATTAAATCACTTAAAACTATTCTTTTACACTTAAAATTGCAAAATTCGCTTTTCCTAACATCACTCTGTCGATAATAGAGTCTATAATAGTGTTGAAACAGTTGGTCGTCGCTCTTCAACTTGTTCAGCAGTTCGTGCCATCCGTGCGGACTCATGGATGTCATGTTGAATGTGTGGAGCGCTCTGTATTCCTGTTTCCAGATCGGCTCACGTCGGCCGCGATTCGCTTCCGTCAAATTGAAATAAAACGTCTCGTGATCGACCAGATATCCGTCTCCATCCATGTAATACAGGCGATACGAGGGATTATTGTCGGTGAACGGCGTAATGCTGGGCCCGACGTAACCCAAACCGATTGGCAGCGATTCATCGTTTGGCGAGTAGAAGAGGCGAAACTCGTCTCTGTGTGTGTGTCCGTAATACTGGGCTAATACTGTGTGTCGAAATCTGTCAATAATTCGCAAATAGTTGTAAAGCCAGGCTTGAGTGCACTCCCTATTGTCAGGCGGACTGTGACCGATAATGTGCACTCGATCACCATCTAATTCCGATCTGTAGAGCTCGTCGGCGAGCCATTGCAGTTGATTCGCGGGATCGATTGGGTTTAAGAGCGTCCACGGATTCAATCGCGCGCAGTAATTGGTATTAATGCACACAACGCGCAAACCAGGTCTGTGCTTAACAGAGTAATAGCCGCCACTAATTTTAATCAAACGAATCAAATCAGATCAAACTGTTGCGGCTTAAGTAAGGAGTAATAAAAATGAATTACTATCTCAACGTTTTGACGGCTTCTTTCGGCAGCCAATACGACCACTGGTCTGCCAGAGTGTCGTACAGCCATGAGATGGAGTGTTCGCCTTTGACTTCAGGCGGAGGAAAACTAAATGAATGAGTATGTCTTGTTAATTGTCTCATTAGTATGCGGTCAACTCTCAACAAAAAAAGTTGCGAATATTTGCATAACAAACCTGTTAACTGGCACTCCCTCGTGATTTCCTACCACTGGATAAACTGGAAGACCTCGAGAGTATTGTTTCATCAAATCGGTGACCAGTCGTATCTGCGACAGCACTTCAGCGCGCGTCACATTCCAGATGTCGTGCGGCGCGATGTCTCCCGTCCACATCCAGTATAGGGCCTGATAACGCAAGTTCACAGGCATTAGAAATTCATTTCGTATTTATGAATCGCAAATATATTTTTCCAAAATTTTAAAACAGCAAATTATTTTGAATATTTGAATATATGAAAGGTGTAAATTTGTTTTAATTAATTAATTCGACAAAATTTACATTTTTAAAAATTATTAAATTGCGTGCTAGTAATTTGAATTAAATTAAAGTTATACTCATTAATTTCAAAATTATTAATTTATCAAAATTAGGTACCATTAAAAATGACAAAATAATATTTACTTAAGACCACATAATGCTAGTCAGCGATGCTCGTCAGACACGTTTTGTCTATGAATATTTTGCTTTTATTTTTTGCTCAATTGATTATTTAAGTTATTATCTCATAACTTATAACCTTTGGTTTATGAATTGAATTGACAATTGTATTCATATTTTCAAAACATTATAATAATCAGCTAAATAGATAAAAAATAGTTATTTGTTTATGATTCTATTGTATGGTTATTTACATTCGCTTTAAGCCAACTCTATTATGTTTAGAATATTAACATTAAAATATTGGCATATAATCAAGAAAGAAGCGAAATAATGCAAACCCAATGGCATTTCAAGAATTTCCATTTTACTACTTCCGGTAAATCTATTGATAAAATTTCAATACGATATAACGTTATCATAAATTATATAATTTCTCCATCAAAATCATTAACAAAAGTTTTATTCTTTAAAAGGTCGTGTCAGTCGTTTAACTCTATAATCATTCCATGGCTTGATATGTTTATTGTAAAATTTTTATAATATTTTAAAATAAAATTTTCTAAAATAACTTATAAAAATTGCTTTAAAAAATTACTTAAATTTCAGTCGACTGCCATTATAATAAACTCAATTTTATTTGGGAATATGTATATAACGGTTATGTATATATGTGTAAATAATTTTTTTTTACAATTAAATTTATTGATTATAAGGGAAAGTTCACTATATAGGGTGTTGTTTATAGTTGGTAGTCGACTATATAAGTTAATTTAAATTTATAATTATTAAATTGACTAATAATTTAGAAATACTAAAGAAGTTTCGTTAAAATCTTACATCTGAATGCGTATCACTTATATGTTTTAAGGCATTTATAAGCGTAGCAATAGGTGTGTCGCAACTTCGATAATCACCCCAAACTCCCGCCGCTCTTATCGGATCGGACGCCACTCCATCAGCCGCTCGGCAGCAAAGCGGTTCACCGCAGTCGGCGTTCGTGCCCGGGATATAATAGGGATCGATGTGGATGTCAGTGAGATGAACAACACTGGCGTGCTTTTCGTCAATCGGCTTATATGCGATATTAGAGCGTCTTTTAAAGAAGTGTCGCTTCTCCGGTATCGATATGGTCCAATTGAGATTCTTGGTGGCCCTCCGCGCGCAGTCCACGCCGAATATGACGCCACACATTTCGTTGCGATTGAGAGCGGTGTGCCTTCGGATGTAATCCAACTCATCCTAAATATCGGCACAAAAATTGCAAATTTTTTTAAAATTAAGTTTCTTTAAGTTTCTTCTTATACTAAAAGTCTAACTCGGATGATGTTAATCCATAAACGGAGTTCGCATAGTCCGGGTTAGACTGTATAATTTTTGCTAATAAGTAATTTGTTTTATTTTATTTGGAATTTATTTAAATTTAATATTTAAATTTATACATTTACCAGTAAAATCATTATTCAACTTTAAATCTATGATAAATTTTAAAATTTAAATTCACGATTAAACTAGAATTTAAATTGTTTAATAATTAAAAATTAAAATTAACTTAAGGTTAGAATAACATGTTTAACTATTTTATCATTAATGAAAATTTATCAGCTAATATTTTTCAAAAAGTTAAATCAATGTCGGAACTTACATAGTTATAGATGTAGATATAGCTAAATGTAAAATTTTAAAGAAAATCTTTTTCTATAAATTAAACATTTTTTAATAAATAATACGGATTGATATCATTGAGATTTTTTGGTGTATTAACTTTAAATATTAAACAGAAGACTGAAGTTTATTCTTAAGTTTATTCTTAATATATAAAATATTTATAAAATTTGCAATATTT
>JAQIYA010001009.1:0-15094 GCA_034699355.1 Microtritia minima | reverse complement strand
GTAAACATTTGCATATATTTTTATTTTTTTTAAATTTTTAATAAATTTTAGCAAACGTTGCAATTGTTTAAAAGAAATTCAAATTTTAATTTATGGAAAAATAGAGATGAAGAGAGAGAGAGAGAGAGAGAGAGAAGGTCTGAATTTTTATGAATTTAATATATTTACAAAACACTCGCACTTTTCTTAATAGTATTGAAAGAGTTAATATCTGCGATAATGAGTGACAGCTTATACCTGTCACGTAAAAGTTAGACTAAAGTCTGGATTTAAAAGTGAGATTCATTTATTCACTCACACGGGAGTCAGTTATTAATGATAGACATTAAATAGTTTGTTCAATAATACATCTTTTATTTAAAGCATAAAAATTGTTTGCTTTATTTTAACTAATATCTAATATATTTTTAATAAATAATTTATAGTTTATTATGAAAGTCATGCAAAACCCATTGAAATTAAAACAGACAATTTAAAAATTATTGCCATCTCTTGTGGTGCACGTCATTGTCTGGCTCTCACTTATGACGGAATAGTTTTAACGAGTGGTTCTAATAGATATGGACAGCTCGGTCGAATGAGTGACGGAATTGTATATAATTTCGATTCAATCAAACTCAACGATAATATTATAATTAAGAAAATTAGTTGCGGATCTGTTCATAGTTTGATATTATCATCAAATGGTGACATATATTCATTTGGTTTCAATAAGTACGGACAACTCGGCATTGCAAACACAGACACACAATTTACTGCCACCAAAATTCAAAGTGAATATAAATTCATCGATATCTCTGCAATACCTTTGTCTCATATCTCCACTGCATTATCAGAGTCTGAAAAGTGTTTCGCTTGGGGTCATTGTGTTATCGGAGACATATTATCCCCAAAAGAAACGGAGTGCGAATCACTTGACCAAACATTACTTAAATATTCAGTTAATCAAATAATTAATAAGCCTATAGTTTTAAGTTAATTGTGTAATAAATAACAATTGTATTTCAGAATTTTGTATTAAACAAAAGAATTTGTTTTGAATATTACAGCTATGAATGTATTATTTTGTAATACTTTATTCTTATTTATATATGCAAATATAACATAATCTAAGATAACAAAGAAGTTTTACTAAACCGAAATCAGTATAACAACACTAAGAAAATTTCAACAACAATTAACAGTGAGTTTATTCATTTAAATTTGCAAATCTTTAACATTCACATTGAAATATAAAATTATCAATTTATTGCAACATTTAATAAAATTATTATATAGAAGAATAAAGTTTTAAATTGATGTTAAAAAAAATTCCCGAAAATGGTATAAAACCATTTAAACTTAGCCATCATGTGATTGATTGGTAAATAACAACATTTGATTGTAAAACAAGTAATTCTCCGATAAAATAGGCTAAAAATTATGGAATTACTATACAAACATGTTTATTCGATACTGCAATGCTAGGGATTAGTGATTATAAAATAAATCGATTTGATTTGAGCTGATCTCATGATTTCGGGAAAATCACATTCGAGTCATTTGAGAGATTGTGCATCAGATATGTTCAACGATATCATAATCCGCCAAAAGAGCGGTAACTTCATCCAATCGAGAAGTATTGGATCTGATTAAGTGAGGTGTATGAACGCAATTTGAAGCGACAAGTTTTAAGATTTAGAGTATAGGATTCGAGAAATGATTCAAGAAATTAGCCCACGGACTATTAGAAACCTTAAGTTTTAAACGAAGACAAAGGATCGAAAATCTGCAGATAATATACCAAATTTCATGTTAAATTAAAGAACTTTTCTTCATCTTTAAAATGCAGTATCACTTATTTTCATATGACATTTAGTTTTTGACATACCCTAATTTAGCGATTATAATGCGCACCCATGCATAATACGCAGTTAATTATTAAGTTTTCCATGTATAATACGCATGGATTTTATGATTTTCAGTGTCAAGAGAGCATAAAACTTAAATTAACAATTTCCTAGAAGTTGTAGATAAAGATTAACATTCCTTTCTTATCTATATATTTAAATACAAATATTAAGGGATTTATGCACACATTTAAATACTATTAAAATTAAATTAAGATCAAAATGGAAAAATTGGATAAGAAATAATAATCATTTATTAACTAAAAGTAACCGAATTAAACGTGCCTCTTATGTTCAAGTTTGTCAATGGATAGTTGAAGCCTGGGATGAAATAGCTGAAAATTGTGTTAAAAATGGTTTTAAATGAGCACAACTTATTAACTATGAAGACAATGAAATACAATATACTGAACACGAACAAGACATGGACAGCGATTCACGAGAAACAGATATTGTCGAAACTGATATTACTGATAAATATTAAAACAAGTATTTTCATAAGTTTTGTATTTCTATGTATTTTTATTTAATATTTATTTATTTATTTAAATGTAATATATCGAAGATCTCACTGTAAATTAGTTTTTAAGTGTACGTCTTCGTTAAATACAGAGATTTGATTTGATTTGATTTAAGTTATTTAGAAACTTATCGTGAAATTCTTGAGTCATTTCAAACTAATTCTGACACTGAATTTGATGGTTTTGATTACGTTTTCCATGTATTATAAGCACTACACGTATAATACGCACCTTTGTTTTTTCAATAAATTTAACATTCTTTTATAGATAATACGCGTATTATAATTGCTAACTTAGGGTAATTAATATTCAACTAAATACGGATCTTTTGTTAGAAAATTGAATAAAATTATTTTGTAGAAGAAAAAAGTAGTTTTATCCGAATTCAAACCAAATCAAACAAATCGATTTCATTTTACAAACATTTGTGAAACAATTCAATCCAAAGCCACTCTTCATTCGACATAATTCTAACGCCGATCGAATCCACCATTGATTTCAATTCACTCAAATCAGCCGAAAAATCAGCGCAGAAATGAAAATCTAAGTACGGTTTGGCCTGAATTTCGGGTGTGGTCTCAACTCGACCGACAACTCAACTAATATCCAAAACGCTGCCATCAAATAGACTCTAAACTCGTCAACAGTTTCACACGACTCGACATTCAGCACATAATCAGCGCTACTCTTAACCCACGGTTTGGCTTCAATTTCATCGCTTATTAGTAATTTATTACTAATGAATTGTTAAAATGGCGAACTATGCAATTTTTTTAAAAAGATTATTAAATTAATAGTTTTATTTATTTTTGCTTTTCCAATAAAAATTAATTGAAAAATTAAAACAGTATATTTGAATTATTTTTTGTTTAAATTAAATAAAAAATATATCTTATTTAATTTTAAAAAAATTGATAAAAACACATATAATTTATAAGTCCTTAAAAAATATTTAGTCTTTAATTAGCTTTAAAAAGTATTTAAAAATAAAATAAAATAATTTTCCTCAATTCGTGCTGTAAATCAAAATTAACTCGAAGACGAAAAATTTCCTAATTATTTCTTCGCATTAAATATTATACTTTTATCATAGAATGTATAGAGAATTTATATGGAATTACCTAAATTAGTTGAGCCAACAATAATTACTTTTGCGGGTATAATTCGGTAAAATTTGGTATTATATCCCAAATAAATCTAGCAATTGATATAAAATTTTGGATAAGCTATATATCAATATATGTCACTAACATATTGAACACAATCATATTTGATAAAGCTATACATGTATGCGTTTTTGTGCTTTATTTGCACACACAAGTCAAATATATTTGTAAATTTTTCGTGGCATATGTGACCACATATTTGGTATTTTTTTTATGATATATTAGTGTATATCACGCAAAAAAGAAATGTTGATATATTTAATTTACAATCATTTTGAAGAAACAAATATTGAATTTTTTCAAAGTAAGAAAGAATTTATTAAAGAATTTATTTTGAAAAAAGCCATTTAAATAAGTGCTGACACTTGCGAAGTGTTTAGTGTGAGCCTTAAAATACATGTAAGACTTACAATAAGTTTTTATTCAGTATTAGATTCAACAGTCTTAATGAATTATTTTCAGTCTATTTGAAATGCTTTTTAATTTTGTAATTTAATTGCGATACGACTCATTTTAATTTATGACTTTTAGTAAAATCTTGTTGTATGGCTGTAAAAGTTGTTTAAGTATAATATAAATGATTAGCACTTAATAACTATCTGAGAAACTGCTTCGCGAAAGAACGCACGCATAAAAATCACTATAATTTAATTTAACTTTATTTGTTTTTAAATAATACTGTAAGGCTTTATATTTAAATGATAATAAAACATAAATACTACCCTAAAGTGCCAATGATAATACGCACCCATGCATAATACGCACTTAATTATTAAACAAATTTTTTAAAAATATCTATTATGATGATGTTTTATACGCCCTCCACGGATAATACTTAGTATAGTTTTAACTTAGTTCATATTAAAAATTACATTATTGTATGTTAAAATGATCACAATATAAATTAAATTTTCAATTTCTACATTTTACAACAAAATTTTTGATTTCCCCAATGATAATACGCGTATTATCATTGGCACTTTAGGGTAAGTATTTATTAAATTTCGTGAAATATTTTATAAATGACACATTCAATGAAATCTTAATATAACTTTATTAAATAAGAAAATTCATTCAGTCATTTATAAGTTCTGCATAAATTTATTTCTATTCTATTAAACTTCTAATATTTTCAAAACACAAAGTTCTATTATTTTTGTTAATGTGTTTCCCAAATAAATAGAACCTCATTATAGTTAACCCGAATTATTCAATAAGATAATCAAAAATATATACATTTTTACATTTTAATCAACAAAAACAAAATTTAATCCAAACTAATATCAACTCTCACAGCATTGGCCTCAATATTATCGTTCAAATTATGATTAATATCACTCCTCATTAACTTCACACCTAAATTGAGCGCACAATTCATAACTCAAACATCAATAATAACGGGGCGAACACAGCATTCGCTCATAACATGCAAAACAGGATTAAAATTTATTCATAAATGTATTATGAATTGCGAAACATCTCAACAGCTTTAATGACATCGAGCTTAATAAAAGTTTTAGAGTAGAAAACAATATATCACTTATCGCTGCCATAATAAGCCGACTCTCTCTTTATCTCAGCGCAAAGAAAAAAAGGAGGCATTCATTACTGGCAGGGCTTTTCATAATCAACACATTGTAGTTGACATCTTAATTAACGAAATAGTTTGCAGCGCTATATATATACACAAAACACTAACCAAATGTTGATTATGTGTGTGTGTGTGTGTGTCTCGTAATCCTCGGTCTATAGAATCCAGAATCTCAAACGTTGGTCCGCAGGCGTCGTCAGCCGTCGCAGCGATCCGTAAAGCGCTTCAACAGTGAATCGGGTGTTACTCTCAATCTCTTACCAACTGTTGTCTCGTTTACGAATATATAGACCAGTATTGAGTGAGCGCTCGCAGCGTTTACTCTCTCGTCTTATTTTGATTGTGAGCGCAGTTCGCAATTGTGCGCCGGATTTCTGTCTTATTACGTGTGTCTCTGTTTGCCTCGAATTGTACGTCCAGTTTGTCTCTCACTCTTTTTAAGACCAGTAATTAATTGGCGAAATCAATAAAATAGAGTCGCAAAAAACGAATTTCGAGATAGAAATGAATTTCTGTTGTCTAATATCTACTCTACTGAACTGAATATGGGAGCTATTTATGGTAAACAGTCTGTGCTGAAAGGTGTCATCAGGAATAGCGAGCAAATATCGGTGAGTTTGTTGTTTAAACTTTTTTATTAGAAAAAAATATTTGACTTTATTAGAAAAATAACTTTTTTTTAAAAAAGAAACAAAAATTTTGAAAATCAAAATTTAATAATTTAATTATAAAAATTTAGAAAAACAAATGTATATATATTTCAAAAATATAGTCAAGAATTTAGTGGTCAGTCGAGCGGTTTATCTTTTATTGTTATTTACTTAAGACTAATGTGAAATAAATTTTTATTACTGTACTTTAGATTAAATTGAGATTTAATGTTACTTTTAGTTAGTTATCTATAGACTCACTCGAAAAACAAAATCACAATTTAATCTTCACTGTGTTATTACGAGTCTCATAAATCACAAGCATTTCTGTTTGCAGTCTTATCTGAGCGACCGACAGAAACAGTTGGTTAAGGAGAGCTGGACTGTGGTGGCCATAGACCTGATGGGCACAGGAACGTGTGTCTTCAAACAGTGAGTTGTCATCTAATTTTGGCAATTATTATAAGGCAATCAAATAATAATAACATTTACTCGTGTGTCAGTTAAAGGGACAGCTCTTGGCTGTCATTCTCAGAGTTAGCTTTTAATGAGAGATAGTTTTTTTTCTTGTTTGATAAATAGCGAACAATTTTCGCGAATTAATACAAATATTAGGAAAGTTTAGGAAAACATTTTATTAGATATAAATTTGGATTTGTTTGTTTTTTGTTGGTTGTCTTTTTTTCTGAAAAAGGCGTGACTCTGGAAAAGCAATTTCTTATAAACATTTTATAAAAATATCATAAATAATGGATTATAAATGTGATACAATTAATTAACATTAATAGTATATTAATATTAATTCATACCAAATATATGATTAGCACTTTGTTTTTATATAAATATATATGTATTCTTTTCTGTACAATAAAATATAAGTGATAGCAGTATTAATAAATAAACTGTATATATGTTTAACTCCGCCGCTTGTGATGCCATTCATACACCAGGTATCGCC
The DNA here is from genome assembly GCA_034699355.1 of Microtritia minima. Lineage (NCBI taxonomy): Eukaryota > Metazoa > Arthropoda > Arachnida > Sarcoptiformes > Euphthiracaridae > Microtritia > Microtritia minima. The sequence goes on along the minus strand of JAQIYA010001009.1, from coordinate 8,319 downwards.
TGACCTATTCAGGCAATGCTATACTTAAATCCCAATGATATTTCAAGCGGTGTTAATATTTAATAAATGGCAGAGTGTGTGATGATTGAGCTGACAAAAAAATATGGTATAGTAGTTATTTATGAAATCGCACCTACACTGTGATAGTCTGGATATGGATTCAGGAATTCTGTCAGTGATAGACCGAAATTTATGATGAATATGAAATTTAATTTAATTTTGTTCGCTCAAAGAAAATTTCAATTTTGTTAAGATCTTTTCAAAAATAAATGTAAAAATGTAAAAATATTTTAATAAGAACCTGAACCGTATATGAATGGAAGAATTTAACTCTAAAATAGAGATATTCAAGATTTAATAGGAGTTAAAATGAAATATATTATTTGACATTTTATATTTAAAAAGACTATTCAAACTCTTAAGCTTAAACTAAAGTCAACCCGAGTTCTGTTTCTTATCTTTTATTTTATAATTTAAATGGATATAACATTAATTAACAAATAGGAAATATTTTAATAGTAAAACAGTATTTTTATTTTGCACACGTCTGTTCTTTTAAGAATAAAACGAGTGGGTTTAGGTTAAGTCTTTTCAAATTAAGAGTAGTAAAATTCAATTTCCATTCAGAATTATAGACATACATTTTATTAAGATGTTTAAAATTTTGAAACAAATTGGTAGAGAGAAAAAAATAATTTTATAGCAAAATGCAGTCATATATTATCATTTATTAATGAACTAATATTTGAAGCCAGTTAAGTATTCAAAATGTAATTTTTTTAAGTTTATAATTTAAGCGAATTTTTATAAAAGGTTAGAATGATATAATAATTGTGTTTATATTAATAATAAAGAATAAATACATAAACTCGAATAAAATTAAAATTTAAAAATATATACTAATTTCTATATTAAAAATATTTTTAAGTATTTCGATAGTCATTTCTATAATTAGTGCTATACATAAAGTAAGCAAAATTATAGTCGAAATCGGAGTGAAATTATAGATTTTAGTTCTAATGATTTAAGTGATTAAGTGATAAAATTTTCATACAAAAGAATAACTTTTAAAGTAGCTGTTTATTCATTTTTTGAAGCGAGATATAAAAGTTTTAAACCATATAAAACTGTTTTGCAGCCCACATCGCTTTTGCAATAATCGTTGACAGTAATATCATTGACTTTACTCTCGAGACAATAAAAAGGTTTCAATATTTTCTTCCTACAGATATTCTAAAACTGAGTGTTTTAAAAAAATATGCTTATAATAAAAATACATTTATATCTATATATATATAATACGAGTGACTCTTGAATTTAATTCTTGGAAAAGACTGCCTTATAATGCAGTTTAAATCAGTTATATTTTCTCAACAAATAAATTAAATTTAATAGACAATACAAGATTTTAAGATCGAAAGTATAAAAATAAAAACCTTTATATATTAATTTTATTTACTCAGAAAATAATTTTAAAAAACAAAATAATATTTTCGCCTTTAATGCAATTTAAAGGCAATTTCATAAAAATCTCCAAACAACTCGTGCGAAAACAAGTTTATAGTTTGTTTGTGACAAAAAAAATCTGTATCAATAATTTATTATCCCTTATAATTTTTTGCAACACAATGTTTACTGACATAGCTTATGATTTGTTAGCCTGTGTTTGTGTGCGTTTTTTTTTATTTTTTGTGATACCTTTCTGTCTCTCTCTCTCTCTCTCTCTCTCTCTCTCTCTCTCTCTCTCTCTCTCTCTTATTTACTCTGAAGCCGTAATTATTATAAATGATTTGATGACTTCCTCTCGTATGAACTATATTGTTATTGATTTGCACAGGCATTGAACAATTTACATATCATCTCTTGCATAGTCTCGCGTACGGTCTGAGATTGCAATTCAGCCCACAATTCGCGACGCATGTAAATGCGTGATTAAACTTGTCGTGTTTACCAATTTTAAAATGTAACGCAGATTTTTTGTGAAATAAACTATTTTCGCCTCAAGTTTTTTCAGTTTATTTTAAAATTTAAATTTCTTTCTCGAGACAATCGGAATAGGATTTAAATATATATTGCAATTTGCATTTTGTTTTCTGTCTAATAGTGTGGCGAAAGTAATGCTGAAAAGTTTAGTCTTTTATTCAAATCACAAGTTTGTCAAAAATAAAGAAGAGTTAAGTTTTGACACTTAATTTTGAGTTTTAAATTTTATCAATATATAGATATTACGATTGACTTTGCGAAGCATTAATTTCAGCAGATTTATGAAATATGGTAGATATTTGACAATCGAGTAAATTATTTAAATTTATGTTAAATAAAATTTAAATAAATATAAGTTTATAATAAAATCATCCATGACTTTAAATCATTTTTTTTTGCTTTTTTAAAAATGTTAAACTAAAAAATGTTAAAATAATAATAAAATAAAAGGTTATATTTTACAGTTAAAATTTTGTAATTAAATAAGTTTATCAATTAAAGAAATATTTATTCTTGTGCTACACTTTGTTTTCCAGGTTTTAGTAATTTTTTTACAGTAAACTCAAATTTGATTATTTTTTTTAAAAAGTAAAATTTGAAAATTTGTTTTATATAAACAATTGTTTTGAAAGCATCATAAAAATAACAAGTGTTTAGTCTTCACCGCTAAAGAGTGGGCATTATTGAAAGCAAATTCTGTCTTTTTTAGATTTAAAGCGCAATTTTATTGATTTTCATTTTCTCAGCATTTAATGCTCAGTGAATCTAAATATACATCAGTATATACTTCAGTACATTATGCCATAACATCTTGTTTACAATACAGTTTATGATACGACAGTTGTTTCGTATTATTTTCTTTTAAAATTGAAACAAATATATATTTTAGTTTTCTTCCAAAAACAATAGATTTGTTTTGCATAAAACTTTTTTCGACAGATTTTTGACATTTTTAAAAATTAAACGCCAATATATTTTGTGTTTTTTTGTTGTTGTTATGTAATTAGAATTCAATGCTTAAAAATGTAGCGCACAATAAGCGGCTTAAAATTTCTCATAATTACCTGATATTTGTTTTTTGCTATTTAGTCAAAGTATATGTAGTTTACAGATATAAGCTCTTCTAAAATCAAGCTTAACAGTCATTATGAATAAAGAATTTGCTTTCATTTTTCAAAAATAGCTTAACGAATACCTTATTAACATAAGTTTCGAAATACATATGAAATGAAATATATATATATTATAATAGAGTGTGTTTTTAAAAAATAAATAAAAATCTATAAATAGAGAATAAATTCAATATGTGTTGCAAATAGAAAATTGAAAATTCTGTCAAACATAGCGAAAAATATATAATTCTCTCGCGAATTAAAAACTTTCGGAATGAAAAGTGAGAAAATTTCATTTTCCTCCACAAAAATTGAATAAATATATTTCCATACAGTGCTTATTAGCGCGCAATGATATATAGCCGCTGAAAATATATGGCGAAATAAGTTTTTATCATTTATACCAATTCATTGTTTCGCGAGTCTAAGTCTCGCGGGAGAATAAGTTTAAAATAACGCGCACACAAAATTGATGGCAAAAGGTAAACATATAGCTGTTTAAGGCAAACAATTCATATTCATCAGCGACTGTAAACCGCAATTTGAAGCCCACTCTGCGATTTGAAATTATAAAAGTTTGAATTTGTTTTTGGCAGTGTTTATGGTGTTTTTTTTCTTTTGATAAACAGTTGTATTTTGAATTCATAAAAATTTACATATATTTCAATTTAAATATATATTTTTATATATATTTCAAATGCAAATTAATTAACGCTTACTCGGAAAATCAATTTGAAAATTAGTTTATATAATTTTACAGTTAAATTATTCGTCTCTCTCTCTCTCTCTCTCTCTCTCTCTCTCTCTCTCGACAGTATATTTTATTTTATTTTTATTATTATGTTGTCATATATTAAGCTCAAATCACAGCCATTGTGACGGAATTGCTTTCCATTACGGCCTTATATTTTTCTTATATTAATAGAAAAGCAAAATTGATTTTTTACGACGAAGAATAAAATTATTGTTCGCGCTTTGATTACGGTTTTTTTTGGTAGTTAATCAAACGGCATAAAAATTGTCTTCGGCTCGAAATTACTTTTGCATTAGAAAATAGAAATTGTCGTTAATAGCAAAAACTCGTTTACTTTTTCTGTTTATTAAATTCTCAATATATATGTATTTTTACGCGAAGAAGTAATTTTATATAAATATTTGGTTTTTGTTGATTTCTGTAAAATTGCTAATATAAACAAAAATAAAAATTTACTATTTTGAACCGATTTTATTTAAATTTTATTATTATTAATTTTCAATAAATTATAATCATTACTCTCAACAATTATTGTTTTCAATTATTTACTCTCGTCAGCAATATTTTATTTATATTTTATTAAAAAAATTTAATACAAAAACAAATCTACAGGAAATTAATTAATAATGTCTAATCAATACTAACTCTTCACAATTCTCACACTTTTAGTAAATTTAAAAGTCTATTAAAATTAATTAAAATTACACTATAAATATTAATAAATTTAATAAATAAATAAAAACCTGTCCACAATCTGATTGGCACACAGCTTCCTCACCCATCACCCCGAGTTGGCCAAACTGTTCAAAAAGTTCATGACCCTGCGCGACGACGGCAAGTACGACTGGGACCTGGACGGCCTCCAGCGTCACGCCAATCTGGTCATGCAGGCGCTCGAGGCGGCCGTCGACAATCTGGACGACTCGCGCGTCCTCTCCCTCATACTCAACGATCTCGGCCGCAAACACGCCCGCTATCAGGTCCAGGAGGACATGTTTGACGTAAGTGGTGGCCGACCTCTCATCTTGTATTTATTTATTTTTTTCGTTGACGGGATTTATTCATATTTTCTTTGAAGGCATATATATTTTTGATACGTTTTCGATGATAAGCCTGTCGGCTCAGTCGATCAATTATTTGATCACTTCAATGTTGGCAAACAAATTATTATTATTTATCCGCTGTTGGTTTGCATGGTTTAAGTAGGCTTTGCTAAAACTGGTTACAAACATGTTACTAATTAACTGCTGTGATGTGTATTTATTTTGGTGTAAGCGTTGGATATACACGTGTGTAACTATTGACTGGTTGTGCGAAATTGAATTTGGCTGAGCATTGAATGCTGAACTTAAATGTGATTGAATTACTCGAACCAAAAAAAAAAAAAGTTTATGTAAATTTAGAGACTTAATGCATGTTTAAACACATTGAATTAGAGTGAAACTTGAGTTTAGAGAAACTGAATTTTTTCTATTAGAGTTAAAGTAAAAAAAAGTGAAAATTTAATTTATTAAAGGTTAATAACTATTTCAGGTATTTAATTAAAATTTTAAACCAAAAAAAAAACAATTTACTTATAAAGCGAGAACAACAAATTAAAACCAGAAACAAATTTTTAAAACATTAATTTCAATTTAAATAAAATAAAATATTTATTTTACTGCAAGGCTTATGAACGCGAGCCGTAATACATAATTAACTTATTTCATTCATTTGTCTTCATTGCTCGCCTGTTTTATTGTTTCAATTTAATCTCTTCGTTCGCACTCTTCTAACTTATTTTTTTTTTGACACTAAAAAGATTTATTATTTAGTGGCAAATTTGTCTCTAAGTTACCACAAAGTTAGGAGTTTTATAATTTAATTCGTCTCTCTCTCTCTCTCTCTCTCTCTCTCTCTCTCTCTCTCTCTCTCTCTCTCTCTGCTAAACAAGTTTAATCACTAATTACTTTATAAGGTCTGGAATGAGACAAAAACAAATTCTCTACAAAAATTCTTTTCTCACAAATTAAAAAAAGAGAGCTCAAAAACATTCGGCTTTCAGTAAATCTCTAGTTTATCCATTCAATAATAGTGCGCACAATAAGTTTGTTTTGTCCGCATTCAAGACGCACAAGCATTATATATCTTATATCACAATGATTTACACTGATATTAATAAGTCTTCATTTATTTTATTTATTTTTCCTGCCTATTGAAGACATATATTTACCGATGGATAACAAATCTTTACATCGAACGTATTTATTTATTTTTTGTTTTTTCGCTTTTGTTTTTGTGTTTCTCCGGAAATATTTCTCTACGATAGAGATTCCGAATATTCTGTTGCCTAGTGTTGAGCTTTAGTAAGAATTTAATTCTCAAAGTAAATTAGTTATTTATTTAAATGGTTAGCGAAGTGAAGTGAATAATTAAATTATAATTACACGCCTAACACAGTTGTTATTTTTATTGTTTGGATAATTTATAATATTTATTTGAATAATTAAGTCAGAAATTGTTAATCTTATTAACGAAACGACGGCTTGAAAACATGCAAAATATTTGTCAAATTTAACATTGATCTGTGACTCTTAACGAAGTTATAAATAATTCAAAATACATCTAAAATCTAGTCATTTGCCAATTTTAGAAAATCTATAAACTGTAAAATTATTTTGAATAAAAATTTCTATATCATGTGAGACTTCACTAGTTTTCATTAATTATGATTAATTATGTTTTGATTGACTTTTTAATTGCTTAACTTATTTCACTCACGTGTATATTATAGTCAAAATATTTATAGTTAAAAATATTCTCATTCTGTTTTTGTGTATTCTATTCAGTCATTTGTCTTAAAGAGACTCGCATTTAAAATATTTAAATTCACTTTAAATATAAATTAAGTTTTAATACTTAATTTTAAGCAACAGTAAATAACTTTTTCTGCTACAATGATATGCTCGATATTGATTTTCTCAAAGCTATTATTGAGCCTACACTGTTGGCACGAATTTTTCAATGAGCCAAACAAATCTCTTAAAATTATTATTCAAATTTTTCCGGTCTATTAAAATTTTTATTATATACTTCAACTCAACAATAAACACATTCACTCAATTAATTTATAGAGAATAGAGATTATATAGAGATTCGCTGAACAAAATAAGTTGCGGAAAACGCTTACTTAATGATTCGTTACAAGTTTATTATCGCTCATTAAAGTATGAGTTTATATTTTCTTATAGTTTATATGTTCACGCTTTTAGTTAGCATAGCGTAAGACACCGCTGAGAGGTATTAAAAATATATCTTTTTATTTTTAAAATAAATTATACGAAATTTTATTTCACAAAAGTAGTTTTAATTGTGATTATGTTTTTAACATTTTATTAAAAATTAATTATAATTATTTTTGTTTACTTAACAGAAACTATGGGATTCGCTGCGCTTCGGTCTGCAGCAGGCGCTCGACGACAAAATGAATCGCGAACTAAACGAGGCCTGGTTTGCGGTGTTTAAGTTTATATCGCGGCAGATCATCGCCGGTAACGTATAAAATGTTTATACATAAATACTTTTTTTTATATGTGTGCGTAATTGAACGGCAGGTATGCGTCAGCAGCGGATTAACACCGCGACGTAATGAGCGCTTTGGACTGCTGTCAAAGCCGAAGCTGTCAGCTGTCGGATCATTGGCTGACAAAAGCGAAAGACAAATGCATTATCGCTATTATTATTTGCATCTATAGGTAACAAATATTATTAAACTTTATTGACGAAGATTTCGGCAGTAAATATTCAAAACCATATATCATCTCTTTATACCGAGTTTATACTTATTGTTTATTTGTTTATTTATTTATTATTATATTTTAGTTTTATTCATATTCAATAACTCATCAAACGATAAAGTGATTTAAGTAAACATTTTAAAAAGTTTAAACTGTTTGTTACCCTGTGTTATGTTAATGTTTAAATTCTTAAAATTCTTAAAATTCTTAAAATTCTTAAAATTCTTACAAATATAATCCTTTATATAAGTTAAGAAAGTTTTTTAAAAAATACAATAAATTTTATAAAAAATTGTATTTACTTAACCCAACTGTAATTACGATAATTATCACAAAATATATTAAACAACATTTTTATTCGCTGACTTGTTAGCAAATAAAGTGTTCTCATGTTGTTATACTGTTATCCAAATATAAATCAAATACAAATTTTTTAAAATTAAAATGACTGTAATTGACAAACTGTGCATTTGTTGGGATCAATACAATAGCTATATCATTGATATTTATTTGATATTCATATATACATAATATATATTTTATATCTCACACAAAACTCATTTATAAAATTTATTTATAACCATCTCTTATGTTATATATATATTGATATACCATATAAATATATATTAAAATACATATAAAAATAGACTGTTTAAATAATTGATATAAGATTCTAAATAAATATAAATAATTA
>JAQIYA010001008.1:0-15110 GCA_034699355.1 Microtritia minima | reverse complement strand
GAAACACGCGTAACGACATAAAGATTAACCGCATAACGAGTGCCAACACTTAGAAAAACAGCTCTATAGTATTTTTATGATTTATTTAATTGGATTTCAATTTATTTGCTGTACTTTTCTAATGTTATTCTTATATGTTAACAATTTAAATTGCAATTTAAATTACAATTTTGAATAATGCAACAGTTTAACAATAATGTATAACTTATACATCAAATGTATTGCATCAAAAATATCTTAAAATAGACACATTTTTTGGCGGCTACTTATCTTTATTTTTCTTCCGGGAAAACAAGCAGTAGAATAGTATTTCAATTATATAAAAGAGGAGATTCTCTTGAAAAGTATAACAATTTCAAAATTAATATATCAATGAAATAAAATTAATAAAAAATACTGATAAAGTTTTACATTTTTCAATAAAAGTAATTCTCAAAAACCATAAATCGAAATATTTAAAAGAAAGATAATAGTTTTTTTAAATGTTATTTTCAAAAGTATATCTTCTAACAAAATGTTATTGTTCTAAGAATAGAAAAGAAGGAAAAGTCAAAACAACGATAATTTAATGGTAATGGTAATTAAATTATCGTTGTTTTAGCCGAAAATAAAACTCATATTTAAATTTCGGTTAATAAATTTAGACTCACTCAAAACCTAAAGCCGATGATTTTATATTTATAAATATTTTTAAAATTGTTTAAATCGTTGCAAAAATTTATTGTAATTTATTCGTAGTGTAATATTCCTTATTTTAATGTTGATATTTCTTTTGCTAATTTTTAAACGTAAAATTTAATCACACTTCAAATTAGTTATCATTATATGTTTTAGATAAGTTTAGAAATAAAATTAGTTTAAAACATTCAATTTGATAAATAATTTGAATTGCAAATATGATAGCGGTGTATAGAAGTTTAAATTGAATTAAAATTACATAATACTTTTATTGCAAACTTTTTTCAATGTCAGATAATAACTTGAATGATTGCTTTTATAGAATTTCACATGAATAATGAAATTTATAGTAAGCATATGTGCATTACATTTACTACTTATTTACATACAATTAAAAACTATTTGAAAATTAATCTGCAATTAGAATTTTTTAAATAAATATTTAGATATAATTTTCAGAACTTTATTTATAGCTGTAAAATAACAAATAATTATTTGATTTTTAAGTGTTTACTTAATTTTATAATTTTTCTTCAATTAAAATTTTCCATTAACGTATTTTATAAATTGCGTAAAATAAGCACTCAAATAAGTTTACTCTCAATAAGCACTTATTAGTTTTCATATAAGTTTTGCTTCAAAATAAAAATTTTATATAATATTTATTTTTAAACACTGGTAAATACAGATTTATTCCACAATTTATTACTAAACTTGAAACAAAAATAAAATCATGTAAAATTACTGAAATCATTTTTAAAATTTTAAAAAACTTTTACTCAAGAATTTAAATGATTTACAGTCGATACTCGATTATAGCAACTGCTCGGTGCTAAGAAAAGTTGTTGCTATAATCGAATTTTGCTATAATCGAATACTATTAAATGAACATTTTTAATTTAAATTTAATGTATTTAATGCTACTAAAAGGTAATGAAAATGACAATAATGCTAATTTAATCATTTAGCACTGAAATATTGTTTAATAGCAATTTGCTTTAAATTTTTAGATTTATATAAATTATTTTCAAATTTCTCAATCACATCCAAACAAATGACATTATCGGAATAATTTTGATAGAGTTAAAATTGCGTTTATTGCAAATTAACAATAATTTAATAATCAAACAAATTAAAAATGTTTAATTAGTAATACCTTTTCAATACTACTAAACACAATCATTAAATCAGTTAACGAAAGTTAAAGAAAGCATTTCTATAACAAACCGCGTGACAGATCAACACTTGGTGTGATCAAAATGATAAGCAAAAGCTTATTTCTGAAAAAAAGGTATAACACCTGAAATATTTCTAGGAATATGTCCTTACTATTGACAAAATGTGCACATGACTTACAAATATTTTTATTTTTGCTATAATCAAACAATAAGTTATACTAATGCGTGCGCTGAAAACCTTTGCTATAATTGAATATTTGCTATAATAGATTCTGCTATAATCGAGTACGTTTAACACTATAACCCCCATAGAGTCAATCCGTACTTTTAGAAACCGTTGCCATAATCGAAATTTGCTATTATCCGGTCTGCTATAATCGAGTATCGACTGTATGTAGAAAATAGAATTTAATTTAAAGTTAAAGCACGCACGAACGGCACTCTCAAATTTATTACTGTTAGAAAATGTTTTTGTAAGTTTTAAAATATTTATCTTAAATAATAGCAAAGATAATACTATCAGGAAATGCGTATACATTTAAAAATTCGATACGAATTTGCTTAGTTTTTGATAAATAAAATTAAACAATAAAATTTTGATATTTATTTATTACAAAAAATACAGTATAATTAGTTATAACCGATAAAATTGTAAATTAATATAAATTTGGTAAATTGAGTAAATTGCCTGCAAATTATTTATTTGTTAATTTTAAAGTTGAAAAATAATGAAACTTTTGCCATATATTAAAAAAATATATTGTTTGATAAACAATAAAGTTGAATAAAACACATACAACTGAAATCAAAGTATTAAATCAAAATCATTTTTTATTACTTATTAAAATTCATATAAAAGTTTGTAAATTGTAGATTATAAACTTGCAGTGAGATTAACTCTTCATAACCGCATTATACATACTGTACAATGTATAATCAGTTTTAACTTAACGATATCATTAAAAGTATTTAACTATTTGTTAAATGTTTTGTGAAACGACATCTTTGATGAAAGAAAAAAATTCTTATGAACAATCATTTCTTTATTAAATAAAACATACGAGAATCGATATTTATTAAAAATGTTTGTTACTAATTAAACATTCATTAAAATCTATTTGCAAATAAGATAAACAATATAAAAATATAAAATATTTTAATCATATTATTTGTTAAAACAAAAAACAAAATGACTCAAAGAATAAGTTTAGTAATTCAATAACACAATAAATTTGATAAATTATTTTAAAGGTCAACGTTTTAAAAATAAATTTAACTCAATGTATTTAACTTAATATACTGTTCTAAGATATGCAATCGATATTAACAAATCATTTTGACTGTCCATCGATGGCATGACTCTGCCATTGCGAGCACTTGGAGTCGTCGACCCACCACTTCTTGAGATCATCATACGATTTGTACTGTTCATCGTTTTTGTGCAATTTATCGCACAATTGGCATAAATCGTTACGATTGTAGTTGACTTTGAAGCGACGCTTCCAATCGAAATAAATTCTATATTTATTGAAGTCAGAGCCGACATCTATTATATAATCGGCCAAATCTTTGTGTGAACTGAAATTGAGTGCGTTTATCACAGAATTGGTTGGCAATAATCGCGTATAATTGGCGCCACTCATCACAATCGGCACAATATTGCGCTCTAAAGCGTGAAAAACTTTTTCGCTCACATAGTCTTTGCAGTAACTGTTCTCAAATACAATCACAAACAAGTAATCATTGGCCAGATTTTCAAGACAGTCATCGCTTGAACTGTTGTGACAAACGTTATGTACGTTTTGTCCGCATTTGCCGTAAACATCGATATCGACGTACTTCGCGAGCGATTCGACAAACGTTTCTCGTTTGCTATGCGTTCGGCAATTGCTAACCAACCAGAATATCATTTTTCGCTTTCGGCGCCAAACGTCGAACGCGTCCATCGGTTCGCGTCCGCTCTGGCCGTCCATCGGCTGCACATTGCCGTACGTGAGCACAATGTCGGAGTGGACGCGATAAGTCCACGTCCAGTTGAATGTGTTGGCCATGAAGTCGAAGCCGTGAAAGTATGAATTGGGCGGCGATTCCATGCAGAAGAAGACCCACCGCTGAGCGGGAGTTCGCGTGCGCGGCATATCGTAGAGCACGACATCGCGAGCGTGAAACACAACGGCGTCGCTCTCGACGACGCGTGACTTATCGCGAGTCAACACACAGCTGTTGGTCGCACACTCCGTAAATGGCTGTTCGCCGTCGGGCACGTATTGCCACGAACCGAAAAATGGTGTCCACATGAGTATGACTTTGAGTGCGGAGGTTGTGGTGAACACATGCAACACATATAGTGCGAGATATGCATAATTAATAGCGCGACTCATTCGCGATTAACGCTCTTCACAATCATAACAATCGTCTCAATACTACAGTTGACTCGTTAGGCATACTGTATGCCATACGCCCTGTTTATGTTCCCAAAGTTGGGCATATGTTTATAACACCCGCTCTCTAACGTTACCCAACATTTATCGCGATCTATGAGGTGTTTAATAGAAACATTATTTACATGTGATTTATTTGTATTGTTAACGTCTAAATATGAAGATAATGTTCTAAATCAACACTGATTTTAGGATCATTTAAAATGCAAAGTAAATATGTATCAAAGCCTAAAACTATTCAAGATTTAGAAAATAACATAAAAGATGAAATTAACACAATTAATAATGAAAATGCTAATCAAAGATAATCAAACTTTATTTAGTATTTTTAAAAGTTTGCTAAATAGTTGTGAAAAGTATTTAAGTGTAAATGATGGACACTTTTAACAGTTTAAATATCAACAATGAGTGACCAAATTTTGATATTAGTCATACGTTAGCCGATGACAAACATAGAGAGAATACCTGTCAGACTAACGTGACTCTCATTATATAAACTATAACACTTCATATACCACTGAATTTAAATTAAAGATGATTAATGTGATGAACAACTTGGCAATTGAAAAGTTTAATATTAATGAAAAATGTGTCTGCCATTGACTGACATATATTCATATATCTTAAATATTGAATAAATTTTCGTGTATAGCCCGCATAAAGTTGACATTTTACTTTAATAGCCCGCGGGCTATAGTCTTACTTTAAGGGTAAGAATTTTATTACAATACTGATTGTTTTTCCTGAAATTAAATTTTTAATAAAATCCCTTAATGTCACACTTGTCACTCTTTTTATCTCTTATCATAATATTAATATACTCCTTTTATAGATTAAAAACTTTCAGTGATTTATCTTTAATAATGTTTAAGACTTATGAATCCATATATCAATGGCATCAGTTTTGTTTATGTTTATAAGTGACTTTATACAAACTTATAATTTAATTTATCTTATTATCGGATTCCTTTTAGTAGAGTACAATTTCGTATATATGAAGAATTTTGTTCAGTTTTGTATAGTTATCAGAATTTACTTAAATATATTAACACTAATTGTTTAACATCTAAATATAAAGTTTTCAGATTTTAAAGTTCAAAGTATTCTTTTTAAAACAACTTATTTAATAATTAGATTTAATTTATTTTCATTTATTTGGTGTATTAAAAAAATTTAATTTTTAACTTTATATCCATTTCATTACAAAATTAAATAATTGTAAATGATTTTTCCAAGCATTTAATAAATTAAATTTGTAAAGTTAACAATAATCAAATTATACCATTGCTATAGATGTGAACATTACTTTTAATTAAATAGGGATACCCGATGCCTATTTATAATTTTATTTAATAATCATTTAATTTAATAATATAATAATAAATATGTCATAAATTATGATTCATTAATGATTTATGAAATTTATAAATTTATATATTCGACTTGATTAACAAAAATTGTATAAATAGCAATTAGAAAAGCAGTTGCAAAATCAACTGAATTTTGATTTTATATTAAAATATTAAATATTGTATAACTTTGTATTGTATTTAGCTTTGTATGAATCGCATAATTAGGCATTATTTGACTGAGAAATGGTAGTCCTCTCTCCCTGAGCTATTTCGCCAGCACTGTATGCTCGATATTTGATGTACGCGTCGTAACAGTAAAGAGCGAACGCGAAAAATCCAAACACCTATCAAATTAAAAATAATTACATCTGTAATTATTAAAGATATGTATTTATGAATGAAATTTATATTTAATAAAAAGACCAATATGTGACCCTTGAAATGATTTAATATAGACTTTAAACATAATTTTGAAGCAATAAATTAAAATAGACATGATATGACAATACAAGCACTCACTCCTGCGGCTGAATTGGTTCCGCCATTAATTAACATCAACAGAGACGACAAGAAAAAAAATGAAGTCCATATGAGACAGTATGCGAATTCCTGAAATTAGATTAGACTTAATTAAAGCGAAACATTATTGCAATAGAGTGGCGTTAACTCGTTATGAATAATAAGAGAGGAAATGAAATTAATTGAGTCAATAGATAGTCATTTAAGCAAAACGTCATCTCAGACGAGACGTGAGTTGAAGAATAGAAATTAAAAACAATTGCGTTTGAATGCAAATACTTATGCGAATACTAACCACCAAAAGCCAGGGCCAGAAGTGAAACTTTTCGATGACATGAAACGAGTAGAGCATGAGAAGAGTCAAAGTGATCCAAAACGCACTCATCGTAGTGAAACTAAAAAAGCTCACTCGACCACTGCCGCCACCGAACTGAGCGATTATGAACGCTATCAAATCGATTATCTGTAAATGACGGCAACGTTAGACCAGACAACACACGCATTGGCACACATTGGCAGACATACAATGGCGAGTGCTTTGATGAGTCCGGGAATGCTCTGAATGTAAGTCTTGTCGAACCATATCAACGGCGTTACGCGAGTGGTGGTCGACGTCGTGTGAGACGTGGGGAACGAGCCGTTCGTCGCCATCGAGACACTAACAACACTCAATATTAAAGTTAAACATAGTTTACCATTACTTCCACTCAATGCCAACCTATCCAACTAATTATTACAGCCTATGCGCTAATATTGCTATTATTATGACTCACAACATATGTAATAATAAGTGAAATAAAAGGCAGATATGATGTATCGATAATAAATATATTTACCTAATATATCGGCGATCAAGTGATGAGCGCTCAACACACCCAGTTTGTGATAATTACAGTGAATTAGTTGTGCTCTTACTTCAGATGTGAAGATGTGCTCGAAGTCAAGCAAAACGTCTTCTCTATGAAAAACTTCTCTTAAAGTTCATTAAACGCGAGCGCAGAGCAGGCCTTCAACTTGTGTTCACTATTGACAACTCTATGCGCGACACAACACTAACTGTTGCTTACTTTGCTCTGTGTTTCACAAGTTTGAAACTAGAGTTCAAACTTTCAAATCCGAATCGATCGAAATCGGTCTGAGTCTTGAGTCGGGCTTGCATTTCACGAGTAATGTTGGTTTGCATTCTATTTATTAAATTTTCATTTTTAAACTGGTTGTTGACGTTTAAAATGTTATATAAAATAAAATAAAATTAGGATTAAGATAAAACTTATTTATGAAATAATAATGTTTTACAAATCAGGTTCAATACAATCTCAATTCTAGACAAATAAAAAATTTTAAACTCAAATCTTATAATATAATTTTGTTAACCAAAATTTTTACTGAGAATTTTCTTTTTTATATAATAATTCAAGTGTGAGCCCCTCTCCCACCTCAGAGGCAAGAAAGAAATAATTACATTTTAGTCCGTTCTTTAGAACAGGCTTTAAAACTATTAAAATGAAAATTGACTGATTTTCAATAGTTTATTATTACATTTTACAAGTATTTACTTGATTTGTTTAAAGTATGTGCTCTTACATCAAGCCTTGTGTTTTGTCAAATGTTAAAATTTTGATAAAACTCAAGTTTCGGTCAAATTTTATTACTAACAGTAAACTTTGGGCATCAGTTATAACTCATAAATGAATGAACATTCTAAAGATGGCGACAAAAGTATTGAGTCTGAAAAGTTTATGTTGAATCACACGAAGAATATGATGACTTTGAATACAAATTAATGAAATTTCTAACATGTATTTTATTTTTGAGTATATGTGCACTCGTGTCACAACACTATAAATTATGCATTTTATCCATCATATTAAACTGTAGTTTTCAATAAATCATAGTTAAATACCTGTATTTCATATTACATGACTGTATATTAGCCACTCTGTACTTTTACTCATTCGCGGGTAAAATAATATTTTATAAATTTTATGACATGTTAAATATCATTGCACTGCATTCAAGTAATAGTATTCATACAACACAGTCGTTGTGCGTGTTTAATCCTATGCTTAGGCATAGTATTAGTGCCTTCCTCTGCTTATATTCTGATACGCTCTACACTTCTGGTCACGACTGGTCACCGGTAACCGCCGATCACATACATCTCAATTTTAATATTTTTTAAATAAATTTTCATGTATAGCCCGAACTCATGTATATTCAACATTCTAAAACTTTTTTTTGCAAAATCCATTTATTCTTGGATAGCCCGCGGGTTATGGTCGCGATTTGAGGGTTTACTGTACATACTGAGCGGTATTAAACGTGAAATACTAAAATAATATTAATATTGTGTAAATAATAAGTAAATAATTGAAGCAAAGCTAAAGCAAGAGAAGCAAAATTATGAAATGAAAGTGAAATGCCGTTTTGACTAAATGTGATCACAGCAGTCGGTTGTCTCCGATGTCAGGCTCTACGAGCGAAGCTCAACATTGGAAAACCTCAACTTTGAAGTCAACAATTAATCGATAATTTTTCCAATCGACAAGTCTTTCATAGCTTTTTAAAGGCAAAAAATAAATGTTGGCTTTGTTTAAAAAAATAAACACAAAATAAAAACTTAATATATATTTTTATTGCAATTCAATACATGATTTTGTGATTGAGTTTGAAAACTCTCAATAATGACTTACATTTCGTTACTGTATTTAAGTAAACACTAGTGAAAATTGATAGATTTAAAAATATTGATTGATAACTTGTGTGAAATTAATTTAATTAGAATATTGTGAAGTCTTAGGAAAAAATTGTTAATTATAATAAAATGCTTTAAATAACTTCAAATAAATTCATAATACAAACCAACTGTATATTAATAATTAATATGTATATTTTGTGATAATTTGATATAAAAATCAAAATTGGTATAGAATACAATAAATTTCAACTGGTATTACTGCTGGGCGTGCCGTGAAAGTTATCGTAATCTGCGGGCGAGGCGTTGCTCTCGTTAGGAGACACCGACGAACTCACAGAACCGGCGCTCGTCTTGATTTTGGTCACATTGAACAGATCCAACGCGGACGGCAGTGGAGCCAAACCGGTCACTGAAGGCAAGCGACTCAAGTCCGGCAGATTTTGGAGATGAGACTTGAGTTCGTTCCTGACTTGAGTCACTTTTCGCAACTTATCCTTATATTCGCCTAACTTCTGCTCTGCGAGCGATAGCGCTTCGCGTTGATTCTGAGTATAGTTACTAAGAATGGTTGAGATATGCTTTCTATCCTCCAGTTCTTGAGCGAGACGGCTGTTATAGTCGGCTAATATAGAGCACGCCTCGTCCACTAACTTCGAAAGTCTCTCAGCGGACCCCTTATCACGTATTTTATCTAAAAGTGTTGCGTCCGACACCTCAGGCGGAAGACTCGCTATTTTCTCCCTAACACTAGCATCAGATGAGGCGGAGTTTTCCAATTCTTGTAATGCTTTGATGAGCACTTCGCAGTCAATTATTACTGTTGTGCTACTATTGCTGCCAATCGTTGCTTTCTTTTCAACACTTTTTTCGAGCGGAATAATTTTTTGCGGTTTAACTAAATTATGAATGATTGGGGCTTTCTTTGCGACGTTGCCATCAATGGTACGCCGTTTGACGGACACCTCTTTAATGTTTTCGTGATGCTCTCTCTTCTTGTGTTCCCTTTCCTTAATCTTGTCCGTCGAATGGTCTTTCTTCTGCTCCGACTTCTCTTTCGTTTGTTTCGTCTCGTTTGCGGTCACATTTGTCGGCCCGTTATTACCCGAATTGAGCGCATTCCTTCGCGCGGCCAATGCTTGCATAAATGAGTTTATTTGGTTGGCGTCGTATATAAGTCTTGTCTCCCAAATCGACAAAATTCGGTCGAGAGATGCGAACGTTTTCTCGTCTGAATCTCTAAATAATGATAATAACAAATGAAGCGAAAGTCGAACCGTCGAATGTCATACTTGGCCACATTTTCGAAAGCGTTCCTTAAGACCGCTCCGAACTCCTTCGAAAATTCGGGTCCTTTTTTGCGACTATTCTGTATCACATCGTTCGCCAAATACATAAAAGTCAGTTTTCGACTCGCTTTCGCTGTTCAGTCAAATCGATTACATTTAATACATTTAATCAACTTTATTAGAAAGCATGCCATGCCTGTGGTGAGCGAGAGTGAGAGCACTTAACATACCTTTTCTAAGCTCTTTGAACCACGTCTGAACAATAGATTTGTGATGCTTTCGATGGTGTATAAGCCAAAGCGATAGCGTTTGTATAGACTGTTGCGAATTATTCAAATCAAGCAATTTCTTCTCGAGAGCCTCACTCGTAAAGCCGGACATCGTTGACGACCGACAGCTGTGATCGCATGCACTCAAAACGGCATTTCACTAATTCGGTGCTGTTCTTCGTTTCGCTCTACATATGAATATTAAATTATTATTTATACAGTATTGATATTATTTTCATGTTTTGCAAGCAATACTGTACTCACATTTTTTAACGCATTTCTCATCAATAATGTCATCAATAAAGTCCTCAAATAATGCCACCACTTATTCAACATTTAAATGCATTCATTTTAGGTGTTATTAATTGAGACAATTGTAATGAATGTTCAAATAAGAGTAATCATTACTAATTTGTTTGTTTGAAAAAATTAGAATTAAGTAAATAGTGATTAATTTGTAATTAAGAGTGAAAAACTGGTCACTCGTTTAGGGGCGCGAAAACGCCCGCATCGGCGAGAAAAGCAACTAAAAATCAGTAAAAACCACCAAAACGTCCATTTCATACACTACGAAATAATGCCGGCATAGAGTGTGGTCTCTATTGTGCTGAACTGCGTTTGTCTCCTCAATGGCTACCACTCAACGCACGCCGACGGCCACCGGTTGGCCAAAAGGTCAAACGCCCACTCAGTATTCGGGCAAATATTTGGCGTCTAATAGTCTACTGTCGGTCACAGTTAACCGAACCATTAATTTGTAAGCATCGAAACAAACAGTTTTGAAACTAGCGTTTCACATGTTTTGAATTGATTATAACTTGTTTGTGACACAGATATCCGCTGACGAACTACACGTTCGGCACGAAAGACGCTCTCTTCGAAAAGGACCCGTCAGTGCCCGCGAGGTTCCAACGGATGCGCGACGAGTTCGAGAAGATAGGGATGCGTCGGTCGGTGGAGGGCGTGCTTCTCGTGCACGAACACAAACTGCCGCACGTCCTGCTCCTCCAGTTGGGCACCACTTTCTTTAAGCTTCCCGGCGGTGAACTCAATCCCGGCGAAGACGAACTCGACGGCCTTAAGAGACTCATGACTGAAGTGCGTATTCAATGCTAGCGTTTTGTTCTCATTTTTTGTTACATTAATTTTAATTGAAACGTTTTTTCAAATGATTTAATTTGATTAAATGTAAACTTTTATTTAAGTTTATAAAAAAGATAGTAATAATTTCGATGTAATTGTAAGTGCAATGAAATGAGAACTGAATGATTGATCGTTTAGACATTGGGCCGACAGGACGGCGTCACTCAGGAGTGGGACATCGAGGACACGGTCGGCAACTGGTGGCGACCCAACTTCGAACCGCCTCAATATCCTTACATTCCTCCCCACATAACCAAACCGAAAGAACACAAACGCCTGTTTTTGGTTCAGTTGCCCGAAAAGGCATTGTTCGCGGTCCCCAAAAACTATAAGCTGGTGGCGGCGCCGCTCTTCGAGCTCTACGACAACGCCCAGGGCTACGGACCCATCATTTCGAGTTTACCGCAATCTCTCAGTCGCTTTAATTTCATTTATATGTAATTCGACGTAATAATTAAATTCGTGTTTTTGTCCCCCTATTCAATCATATTTATAAAAACAAACTAAAATTAACATTTTAGCTCATTTGCGATACATTATTAAATATAATTCTCAAATAAAAATAATTGTCATGAAATTAAATTTATCTTCAAACTAACATCTAATTATTATCATTTTTTGTATAATCTAATATAAATACAGCTTATGTTTTGCACATTTATTTAAAATGACTCAATTAGCAAACCATTAAAATCATTTATAAGTTACATCTATGTTGTTATCATATATAATTTATTATATTTATTTGTAAAATAGTTTTTATATTTATATATTTAGTTAAAGCAATTGTAGAATTTTTAGACTTTAATTAAGAGATTATTAGAAAAATGTTATATATTTTATACTCACTAAGCAATTATTTGGTAACAATTTACATATTTTTTTAACTAAAAGAAATTAACTTAATAATTAAGTCTGAATAACTTAACGGATTCATTGTCGAAATCAACTACTTTTAAATCTTACTTAAATCTTAAATACATAGAGTGGATATGACTGTTAAAAACTGATATCTTTATTTCAATTTTTATATATCGTTTTATTGGCCAGTTTTTAAAATTTAAAATTAAATAATGATTTTAAATTTTGTTGATTATCCAAACTTTGAAGATTATTCAAGTGGTATTTTTATATGTTTTTTTAAAAATTTTATATAATAAAATGTATTAATTCTTATTTTCTTATAAATCTTTATAAATCTTGTTTTAAAGTTATAACTTATTGAATGAATTCAAGTATTTATTCAATGAAAATTCTTTTAGTGAAATGAATTTTAAAAAAATGTTTATAATTCTTTCAAAGTGTTATCAAATTTTAGAAATGAATAATTGTTAAAATTTGAAATTAAATTGCAAACGGCAATTATGTTAATAATTGAAATGAAACATTGATTGCAAATTTGTATGGAATTATTTTTTATATTAAAATATACAGTTATATACAGTTGCTGTATATAATAACACTACAGTAGTAAACCTTTGATGTTTCTCACGTGTAAACAGTAGATCGGCATTCAATATTGACGATGTAAAACAAATAATTTAATTGTAATTTAATTTTTGTAAATCATTTTAAAATCAATCTCATGTTAATCATATAAAAAAGGTAAAATATGTAAAATCAATTAATATAATTATTTTAAATATGTTAGTAAATATAAATATGAAAACATTTATATCAAATTAAGACATATTTATCTAAAGCCCTAATGCAACACCTCTTGAATTCTATAATGTATTTGAAACAATTTTTTAAACCATATTAAGAAATAGCATTAAAAGGAAACAAATTGGAAAAATTTACAATAAATTATTTATTACAATTAATTTGAAATTAAGTTTTAGAACTATTTCGAAAAAATCGAAGAATCTAATAGAACCCCTTATAATTACATATTCAATAATAGGAAATTAAATGCTTAAATTTAAAATCAAGGAAGTCATAAAGAGCCTAAGATGTTGTTTATCTTTTAAAGATCATTCAATTTTATTTTAAAATAAACTTTCGATCAGTCCTTTGAAATTTTATCACTCGCTCGAAAATTAATAAAATAATTGGAAATAATTGTTATGTAATTTATATTCTTAATATCAAACAATCAATGGTTTGATCTGTCTGTTTGAGAAATCAACAGACACTTATTATAAAGTGTAAATTTTTATAAAGATTTGCAATTATTGTTTTAGATATAATTTGACATTTATAAAGCAAAGATTAGATTCGATAAAACAATTTTTAGTTTAAATTCGATTTGGTTCCAAACTAAAA
The DNA here is from genome assembly GCA_034699355.1 of Microtritia minima. Taxonomy (NCBI): domain Eukaryota; kingdom Metazoa; phylum Arthropoda; class Arachnida; order Sarcoptiformes; family Euphthiracaridae; genus Microtritia; species Microtritia minima. Next base: position 1,278 of record JAQIYA010001008.1, on the reverse strand, counting down.
ATAATTGTACTTCACTATGTATATGACAAAATTAACATGAAAACGCACACTTTTATATTATTTATTATTATTAAACTTATTATTAAACTTTTATTAATTTAACGGATTTATTGCAAATAGTTTTGTAAAAAAAACTTTTGTTAATACAAATATAAATGTAATTTTTCAAAATAAATACAAAAAGTACACAACTGTTTAAGAGTAAAACACTTATACACGTATATACTGAAAGCTGGACTAACACGTACTTCTTTTTAAATAAAATTTAAGAAAATTAAAACACTTTTTCATAAAAATAAACAGCAAAAAGTCTTAAAATGGTTAAACAATTGATTAATGTTAGGAATTGGAAAACGAATTTATTTATATTATTGAATATCGATTTTTACCAAAATTTATTGAGAAGTTAGAAACTCAAGGACAACATTATTCACAAATAAAAATACTGAAAGTACAAACAAAATTAAGTGATATACAGTATATTTTTAAAGGCTTGAGTTATTGATTATCACAAAACTGAAAAATTATTGGAAAATAAAAGGCTTAAATTTAAAATACAGAATTCATCCCTATTATCATCAATTGTTGCTAAGAGTTAATTCTCTCATTCATGATTTAATTTTTAGAAATAAAAATTTTAATTTACTAAATTTAGACAAATTATATTATAAAGTTTAATAAAATTGGGTAAATTAAGAATAAATTTTTTGGAAAAATTGCTTTTCATTATTTCAATGAAATGTTTTATTGAAAGTGACTTTTTCATACATTTAAGCATAATTTTTCTTTCATATCAATTTTCTCTCTCTCCTCTCCTCCTATCCCTCCCTCCTTGTACTTCTCTTAGCAATGATAATAATTTAAATTAAAAAATATAGAACATTAATGCAAATTCATATTTGAACATTAAATCAAATTTAAAAAATAAAAGCACATTCATTTAATAAATAAATTGAAATTTATTTTAAAATCAACTGTAAAAATATTGTTGTTTTCACTATTGGTAACACTATTATAAATGAAGCAACAATTAAATTTGAATTAATTTATATTTTAGTTATTAAATCAAAAAAATAAAATTATAAAAATTTAATTTAACAATAATTGTCAATAATTTTCAATTATTGAAAAACATTGCTGCGGAAACACACACTTATATACACACTTTATTATTTTAATTATTTATAGAGATTATTTGTATTATATATAATCTATATATTTATGCAGTTTGTCCCTGGTTTAGGCAAGTCTTCATTTTAGTCAACTGAAATTATTGCC
>JAQIYA010001007.1:0-15112 GCA_034699355.1 Microtritia minima | reverse complement strand
AAAATTACACCATGATTTTCGGGTGTGGTGTGGATGTGCTCTATGAATAAAATGTAGACATGAAATCATTCGTTCATCAAAAGACTCGGTACTTTTGGAGTATTAATAATTCTGATTATCTATAGACAATCGTTGACGAAAACATAGAATTGAGATAATTATTACAATTCACTTTATTTTAGGAAATAATGTAAAAATTTTTCATATGATAAATGATATGAAATTATTTCATTACTTTAAAATTATTTGATAAAAAAGTGTTGAATATCCTAATAAATAAATCGGTTTTGAAATTTTAATTTATCACTTTCTATATTGAGTTGAAATTTAATTTTTATTGTGTCATTATTAAATGTTATGCCGATTTATTTAATCCGATAAAATCAATATCTGTCTAAAATTATTTTATATAAATTATTTTTTAGTATTTTATTTTTACTGATATTTAAATCAGTTTTTCACGTGAAATAAAATTTACCAAAACCAGAACTATTTCTTTGTGCTGTAGGAGAAAATAAATTGATGATAGTTACGAAATACGTTACTGATCGCAATTTTAAATAATGCAAATAGAATTTGTTTTGTTGCTTCAATGTTAATGATGGGTTGTTATAAATTTTACTTACATTGTTGATTCAATTATTAATTAATTTTTTCAATGATCCAATAGATAATTACATCCGCATCATATAAATCTGGTAAACTATCATACTTTAATTTCTCCTATTGTGAACTATTAAAAGTTTTAAAGTGTTTTGTTTCATTTTTTCTCTCTTTCTAATAAATATTATTTTTTAATATTTATTATTCAAACATTCAGTAATTATCATGCATTTCATGTATTTTCTTTTGACAGAAACAAGCATTTAAAGATTTAAAAGCGGGCGAAATACTGGCGAAGAGTGTGAAGAGCAGCAAAACAGTCGAGTGTCGTCTTTTTTATCCACCATTAAATTGGCTCAATTTAACACGCGTTGAACTCTACGAAATAGTTCAATACGGCATTCCCTGCGAAGAAGTTGTCGACATCATTGAGAGCATTAACGCCAATGGAAAGTGCTTTACATACTTCAGTCGACTCGCGGCGCCGGTGTCTGAGCCGAAACTGTTCAAAATTGCTGTCAATCGCGGATATCGATTTCACTCAGGTTTGTTTTTTTTTCTTCTTATAATTTATGGTAAGTTTTATTAATTGTTTTATTGCTGTTTTTGCCGAAATTAGATTAATTATTCAAACATTTTTATATAACAGAGAAAAAACACTTCAATGTTGAATGCATTGAATATATAACTAATATTGAACTGTATTTTTATTTATTGAATTATTATAGCATAATAAATATCATTAATGTAATTATCTTGTTATTAACGATCAATTCAATGTGTGCTACTTTTTAAAAAAAAATCATTAGATTAGCTTAATTAGAAAACAAAATATTATAAATTGAATTTCATGAAGTTATATCGATAAATAAACATCAAAGAAGTAAAAAATCAATTAAATTGGACGGATTGCGAAATTTCGCATGCATTTAGATTAATGGTAATACGAAAATGTGTCATATTTGCGAATCGAAATTTTTTGTTGCTTTTTTCATTTCTATTCAAAAAAAAGATTTCATTAATGTTAAACTTATCAACATTTAAGGTCGATTCATGAAACTGGTGGTTCAACTGAATCGAGACGAGTACACAACACTGCCGGACGGCCTGCAGAAGGAGTGCATTCAAATCCATCCTCCCTTCAAAATCCCGTCCGAGTCGTGTTTGCATGCAATTAATCCGGGAATGAGTTACGATGTGGTGCTCACTAAAACCAAAGCAATACTACAGCCGCCGCCCTATCAGACCGATTGCTTTTCGTATCACTCGACGGCTGGCGAGCAGAGCGGAGCTGACAATCGGTGGCGATCGATGTCCAGATCGGACTGCATTGACAAGTGTATGCTGAGAGTGTACGAATCAAAGTGCAAATGCCTGCCTATACACGTGACCATCTGGAAGAGTAACGCCAATCTCAACCTATCTATTTGTGATTACGACGACTACGAATCGATTGCGCTCTGTCTTCAGCAAGAGTTGGGTAACACCTGTTACGACAGCTGTAAGCCTGACTGCATTGACAGGTGTGTATTGACTGCGTTGACTGTGATGTCGGCTTTGATTAAACTTATCAAACCATACTCGCAGACACTATCACGTGCAAGTGGAGAGTCGGGCCCATCCATCCGACCAGCAGTTGTCTCGAGTGGTGGGCGCCGAACGGAGTCGCCTGTTGTCGATGCGCGAGAGGGCCGCCACTATCAACGTCTGGTCCGACTATTTAAGTGATATCACGTACGTTCACACGCCCGCCATGTCTCTCATTCAGCTGGTCTGCTATTTGGGCGGCTTAGCGGGCCTATGGCTGGGCGTGTCGGTGATGACCGTCTCGGGATGGTTGGCTCAGTTGTTTCCGTTTCTGCAGAAGTGGACCGGACAGCAGAAGCACATGCTCTCGCACTGCAAACGCCACCTTCAAGTGGGAGCCATCAAACTGCAGCCCGAGCTGTATGACTACCGTCAGGACGAGCTGCTCCTCTTTCATCGGCCCTCTATCTGTAGTGTTAGCCAATTGAATCCGCGATTTTGATGATTGCAGATCATAGTCTGTTCGCTAGTTCTTATCTCAAGTTTTTCAGCAATAATTTAAATATTTCACGAGTGATATTTAATGATGTTATCAATCAATTTAATCAACATTTTTACTAATATTTATAATATTTTATTAACAGTTTCGATAATCTAACTTCAATTAGTTAATTATGTCTTTTCGTATCTCTGTTTCAGTTTATGAAACAGAATTAATAATTTTTTATGCAATTTCAAACTAATTTATTCAATTTAAAATAAATCTAGTCATTTTAAAATAACAATTGTTAACAATTTAAATAATGATTAAATACATGAAAGCATTAATAAGGGAATAGATCATGATTTAGATTATGTAAAGGATTACTAAAGTAAGAAAATACTAAACTATAAAAGATTTGAAATATTTATAAAGTTTTGAAGATTAGAAAAGCTCAGAAAATATTAATATTTATTTTTTAACCTTAAAAGTGAAAATTCTAAAATTCAACTCTCCTAAAATAATATCAACAATTATTTTATGTGTTCAAATCATAAATGTTAAGAAACAGAGAATCAAGTTGTTTGAGTAAAAATATAAATCAAGGATAGTTATGAGAGTAAAATGATGTGAGTAGTGATGAGCAAAAGGTTAGGTTAAAAAATTCATTAACCTTTATCACTATTGGTTTAAAATTTTCTTTAACATTTAACCTTAACTCTGGGTAAAAATCAACTCTTTTAACCCTAGGGTTAAAATGCTCATCACTAGATGTGAGTATTTAAGAGACACTAGAAAACTAATTAAAACTCAATGCCAAATACACGTATGTACGTATGAAGAATGCATTGATTGATCTTTAAATGATTTGTAATTTAGTAAAACACAATTTGATCCGATCCTAGATTGACACTTAGCGACACAATGTATTTCATATCAATCCTAGATTTTTAATACAGCTCTTTATCTTTACATATTATTTACTAAGAATTAATGTATTAGAAAAATGACTATAAGAGTCATTTCTAATATTTTATTACACTATTTAAATTTAACATTTCACAGTTTTAGACTTGAATATTAATAAACTATATTAATTAAGTTTATCATACTTAATAGGAATGTGAATGTATAAATTTAGTACACTTAAAATTTGTAATATTTCTTTATTTAAGATTTTGTATAGTATTTTGTATGCAAACTATGTAATAAAAAGTAAGAGTAATACAATAATATAAATAAAGAAAATTAATAATTTTGTTGCGCTGAAAATAATTAGATGCAAATTACATGTATTTAAAAATGTTTTAAATAATTAATATTTAATCGAGAGCAACAAACGTTGAGTTAAGTTACATTAAGACAGACAGACTGACAGACGGACATCTCAAATCCATAGCTTGCTTTTGCAAGACAAAATCATATTTTTATGATAGATATGATTTTTTCATCCATGGATGAATGTACTGAAATATGGTTACCCTCATTACTATATTTATGATGTGCAATGTAATAGAAATTATAATTTTAAGAATACATTACAAATATAAAAAAAAATTATAAAATAATTAGCAAAACACGTTTGATGTCACATGATTTATTTAAATATTTTATTTTAAAAAGATTAAACCAGAAATGATAATTATTTTATAAATTCTATCTTAGACTATTATAACAAATTCTTGATTTTAATTAAAAAATGATATAATAAAATAAACATATAATAATAATTAATATATTTTAGTTATTGATTTTAAATTATTATTTAAATTTGTAATTTCAACCACAGCTGTTGAGCATAATTTTGTAAATGATTAGGATTTTAAATTTTTTGAAATCCTTAAGATAAAACACATCATTCATATCGAAAAAGCGATTATATTTAAAAAATATCGAACAGCAAAAATATCAAATAATATTATTGTTAATTGAAATAAATATATGCAAAAAATTCTGCATTGAATTATAATGAAAAATAAAAATTAATAAATTATTAAAATCGGTTTTATTAATTTTAAAATTAAAAAATAATTTATTATTGGCAGAAAAAAAGTTTATCAGAAATTTATTTTTTTTTTAATGAGATTACAAAATTTTATTTAAAAAAATAAAATAACACGTGTCAACAATTATGTGTTAACAAATTCAGTTTTAATTTGAGTCGATGTTATAAAAAATATGTTTGTAAAATTGTATAAAATTTTTAATAAAATATGAATTTTTTTTTATGTATCTGTAATTTAATTCTGAGTGAAGAAATTAAATATAGGGAATTAATTTCAATTACATTAAAATTACATTTTTTTGTCTAAATATTTTTAAAACTTTATTTTCTTCTGTACGGAAAGCCACCATTGATAGCGTCTTCCTGCCAATACCTTAAATCGATAAATGGTAAATCTTCGCAACGAATCCTTGGATTACTTTTAAATAGAAAACAATTTTGCTTTTAGTAATTAGAATTTTTGCCGTAAAAATAGACAACACTTATAAAGTTAACTTAAAGCATGAGTGCTTATAAAGTAAATATAAGCACTTTTAAAATATAGCACTTATAAATTATGATTGTATTAAATGCTAAACTAAACACTCTCGAGTCAAATAGTGTTGTAAAAAATGAAGTAAATTTATTTATTTAGTAAACAATTATGTTTTTTTCAAAGAAGTAAATGGCAAGTAATTGCTGAATACTAACAAAATGGGATGCGCCTGTCGAAGGACCCACATCTGAATGGTGGGCATGTCGTCGCTGTTGTCGCAAATGATCCGCGCCTGAGTGGCCTGTTTGATCTGATAGAGCTGTTCGGGTGTGAACGACGAGGGAAACCCGGAATTCTCAAACCAATACCTGTCGCCGCGCCTAATGTTGGCGAAATTGCGGGCCACTATGCAGGCAAATGTGGGCCCAATTAGAGCGCCAGGAAGTGGACGCTCAGATATGCCGCCACTCCAGAGGTCAATATCGTCCGGATGTGCGTATAGTCGCGAATAATGATAAGCAGTATTGTTATTGAGTACCGGTTCGAGGTCTTGAAAGGTCTTGGCTCGCGAAAGTCCGCACCACTCCCGATAAATGTTATACCCCGGCACGCCCTGCTCGCGAGCGCGAGCCAAGTTGAGGGCCGGCAAGTCCAAGCCGACCATATGATGCGGCTCTTGAAACAGATGTCCCGACACTTCGCGCGTAATAAATGGGTCGTAAGTCTGCGCGGGTGTGTTAATCAAGCCGAGCGCCAATTGGTCCAACTTTCCCGGTTCGTACACTATGAATGGCTGGCGAAGGAGTGTCCGGAGAGGATCTTCGCCGATAAATTCGTGAAACTTGTTGTAACGGCGAACCATACCTGTGTTGATTGCAATGAGAAAAACATAAATCGTTTTGCACTTAATATTTAATAAACATCCCATAAACCAAATTTGTAAGTAATCAAAATTGAAAAAAGAGAGCAATAAAATCAAAAGAGAACATTTCCTGTAAGAAAAAAAAGGTGAAATCAGATTTTGTTTTTGATTTGCAGCAATTTTTATTTGTCAAACATTATTTAAATATCTGAGGCTATATCTCTTTTTTTCCGCTCAAAATAAAGTATATTTTCATTTTTTGTTGAATTTTTTAAATAACGAGGCGAATGTAGTCCAGACATGCACTTATTTTGAGCACATCTTTAGCCGAATTATAATGAAATGAGAACATATGGGAGAGCATGCGAATCATTAAAAATCCAAACGCATAGAGAGATGGCCCGAAGCGCGTGTTGAACTCCGGCGCTAAACTCTCGCTTATCAGCGCTTACAAAAATCACTGTAATTTATTAAAAGCAAATCATTAGGTTATCTCCCAGTTCTGACTATTTGTAAATATAATTCTATTTTCACAAATCAAAAAATTATTTGAAATGTTTATCAAATGCATAACATTTGTTCCGATATGTGGACTCGGACTGTGAGAGAGAAATGCAAAATTAATACCAACTAATTTCAATAAAGTTAATTCTGAACAAATTAATTAGAAAAGCTTACGATAGTTAGTGATAGCGAAACATTGCAAACAGAAGCAAATACAAACATAGACATACCCTGAATAAAAGTGTGTCCAAACCGAAAGGCGGCAGTCGTGAACGCCTGCGACGGCGCCATATGGGCGTCGGGGTCGTAGCCGTTCCAATAGCCGTCCTTCGCTTCGGTCAAATTGTAGCGATGCATCAGCTCTTCGCCGATAATTATCGGCAAAAATTCATTAAGAGTTATGTGCTGAACAGAGGCGGCGATGATATGCCGCGTCTCCTGATATATCTTCTCGTCATTCCAGTGAGGATTAAGTGCTGCCAATTCGATGGCAATGCGATTGTGATCGCGAACGTACAGCGTATGCAAAACCGTGAGATGGATCTGTTCGTTGACGCGCTCATCGCCGGCGATGAAACAGAACAGGTGTCGAGGCCTGGCTATGCAGTCCCGGTCGGGGTTTGCGTCCTCCGGAGGTAATAATGGTTTGAGGCCGTACTCGCGAAAACGATCCCACGTTTTCAATAGACCTATTTTTTGATTAAAAAACAGTAAAATAAACATTAAGATAAGTTTGGCTAATACTCCCATAAAATTATCTGATAAAACAATTAATTAATTAAATCATAGCATTTAATTAATTATAAAGGGAATCAATTATGTAAACTAACATAAAATTAATTACAGGTTTACATATGGAGTAGTAGTTTAAGAAATGGTGTTATAAAATGTATGGCAGCGTTTTGTTTTATATTTCATTGTGTTTTCAAAAGCAGACAGATATCCTAATTGTTTGTAATGGTGTAATGAGGCGTAAGATCTGTCAGCAAACATAACACAAACACAAACCTCCTCTGAATGCTCTCAATCTGTGAGCCACAGCTTCGGTCGATCCATAAAGAAAATTGGCGTCAATCGCAGACGTCAGAGTGTTCACGTGCACTCGTGGCCCTTAACAACACAATGAACAAAACTTAGTTGTGAACAGACAAAATGCATATTAAGATAATCACAATTAAGCCGTTATTAAGAAATACATAAAAACAAAACAAAAAAAAACAACAAATGATGTATTATAAAAATAAAAAGCATTTTTCCGGTCTGTTTCGCTACTCATCACAATTGGCGACAGCGAGCCGTTATTAAATTAAAGAGTTATTAGACGCAATTGGCTCACATCCTACCTAATGTGCATCCAGGCCTATGACCAGCCACTGATCTCTTAAACTCCATACAAGTCTTGCCGAGTGGACCGTAGAGGGGATCGTTTGGTGGTATGTCTATCGTATGGCATAGTGGATGCTGGCGTTCCTTCGGTACACCACAGCATTCAAAGTCATGATCATTTTCGTCTGAAAACAAATACAATTATTTTTTGTTATTTCTTCAAACATTTGTTCCTAAAATTTTCGTTTGTAAAATTAAAACGTCAATTTGTTTACAAATTGATAAATAAGTTAACATGTTAGTTCGGTAAATATAAATACATCTCTAATAAAATATTTAAGTTAAACAGTTTAGACCAAAAAAATATGTGACCCAAAAATATTTGTTATAACGTTATTAGTCTAATGTTGATTTGATAGCGCGAGTGAACCTACGATTTTCAACAAAGACTTAATAGCAGCCATTATTATAAATGAACATTTTATGAATGATTTCGGGGTCAAACAAAACATTTTAATTATACGATTCATTGAGAATGTGTTTAACCATTTAGATAGCACTTACACCATATGTGTTCAGTTTTCTATAGTTTTCAAATTTTTAACTTTAAATTATTGCTTAATTGTGCCAAAAAAAACGAAATTTACTGTATATATTATTATTTAATTATTAGGGTTTAGTAATTTATTATAAAAAATTGTTGTTACATATATTCATAAAGTAAAGATAAAATCATATCAAAATTAAAATCCATGGCTTGAAATTATTATAAAATTTTACATCATTATATAATATAATAAAATCCATAGAAAGTTAAGAAAGTTTCGAAATATAATGTTATATATTATGAAATATAAAGTTCACGAGAAAAATATATTCGTTAATAACTGTATCATCAATAAAAATAATTATAATTTTTTATTTTATCTTAAAAACTGTTGTATTATTTAATCCACAAAAATGATGTAAAAATTTTAAAATCGATAATTTAATTTTAAAAAAATCAGATTAATGTAAAAAATTTTATAAATAAAAAACCAATAAAACGAACAGATTATTAACAAATATATAATATATGATTACCAGCCCATCAATAATAAGTTATTTATTTCATTTTAATTTCGATTGATTTAGTTTTAAAAAGTTGTTCTATTGAAGCATTAAACTTATAATTTAAAGAATAATTAGGTCAAGGAATGATAAATTATAATTATATTAAGCTAATATATGAAATATATAACAAATATAAACAATATTTTCTCACCTCTTTTAACACAATCACAAATTTAACAGAATATTTTGATAAGAAATATCAGCAATTGTTTTTCCCTGTAATTTAACCATTTATTGTTTGTGAAATATTATTATTATATAATCAAAATATTTAAGTTTGCATAAATTAACGAAACGCCCTAATAATTTAATAATAAGCCTCTATAAATCAAACAACGCAACACATGTTTCTAAAATTCCTTAATAAAATATTAAAATTTCATTTTCAAGGATATGATTAAAATTATCACTAAATAATTATTGTATATGTTAATTAGAGTTTATAAATCAATTCAGAACATAGAATACATTCATATAATTTCAATATACTATTCTTCAAATATTAATATATACACAACAATATAAAATTTTCTGGTTAATAGAAAACAATTTATTAAATAAGTTAAATAACTTATTTAATAATGTGCTCAAACAACAAAAATAATTTGGCTGAAGAAAGCAATTTCTAAATAACTAAATAGGATCTCTCTCTCTCTCTCTCTCTCTCTTCTTTCTTTCTCTTTCTCTTTCTCTATCTTTCTTTCTTTCTCCAGAGGAGAGCAGAAAATTTCGATTAAATTAATAAATTTCTACTACATCTGATAAATTATTTTTACAAAATTAGCTGTTAAATTCGAACTAAAATCTTTTATTCTTAACTATAATAAATTTTATAATTAAATAATTAAATAATCATAATAAATGCTAATATATTTTTAATTTATTACTAATTAAATTTAAATTATTAAACAACAAAATCAAAATTCTAAACATTAAAATTTATATTCTAATTTCTATAGTAATTTTATTACGTGGGATAAAAGGAAATTTAAAATGTTATATGTTCTTGTTTTCTGACATTTAATAGAGTGTAATATTAAAAAAAATTAATAGAATCCTAAAATATTAAAACGTATATGTTTTGATCAACTCATGACATTTGTACACATATCAACAGCTCTTTAAATCAATTTATATTAATTGTCTACAAAAAAATTACATTTTAGAAGTTTTTTTATTGCAAAAGTTTAAATCAAATTTTTTTATAAAATTTACTTTTAATTTCATAATTGACAACTTTAACTAAAATCATAAAATATAAATATAATAAAAATCTGAGTGATTTTAATTTAATAGGTGTTCTGCATAATTAATAGCATGTCATTAAAAATGACATTCAGAGTGTCTTTGAAATTAATTCTAATCACTTCAGGAAAACAACAATGATATATATTTAATATAAAAAACAAAAAATGAATTTCTAATGCATTTCTAAGTTCAATCAAATATTTATAATTTCAATAAATAAGATTATATTTTTGTCATAATAGTGTTTAAATTTATATTTCTTAAAATTCACTAAATATATAAATTTCAATTAAACAATAATTTATTTATAAATAATTAAAATAATATTCAAGTAAATTTAGTTAGTTTGTGTGAAAAGTCAAGATCATCAATAAAATCAACTTTTTTGTTGACAATTTTTCACAAGTTTCTACTATACAATGTTATTTACTCGTCTCCATATTAAACACAAATTTGGCAGCTAATACTGGTCAACATGTCCATCTGAGGACATCGTTGTGGCCAAAAAAAGTGTACCTAAACGGGTACTATTATGGTTGCTCATTACTTCCTTATTCTTTTCGGAATTCGTATAACATGAATTATATAAAGGAGAAAATTGTATCAAAGAATATTTTTAAAATAATATTTAATTCAACTCAAATAAATTATTCTTTAATATTATTAAATTAAAAATTTTAATCATTCTTAATTTTAAATAACAAATTAAACAAATATGTTTCGATAAATTATAAATAACTTTTCGAAAAAATATTTTAGGTAATTGATTAGTTATGTTCAAAATACTACAATCTAATGATGTTTGTCTAGTCAACCATGAAAATGGATACTTACGTTACGTTAGTAAACTTACACTAGTGTTACTTACGTTAGTGTTAGTAAAGTGTATGATAGTACACTTAAGCTATTCAAATCAAATGCAATCAACTAATTTCTTCAGTATTGCCTTCGAGCCAAATCGCATAATAATAAAAACAAAGTCAAGCATAAGCCGGCCAATGAAATATATATTATACTAAACATAATGCTTTATTTATTTTAGATTTTTTCCTTTTAAATTTCTGCTAAAATAAAGTTTTAAAATCTTTTTAAAAAAAAATTCAATGTCTAAGAACTCGAATCTACAAAAATACAAATTTAATTTTAAAATATATTTTTTCAAATTAAAGAAAGTAATATTAGATAATAATTTGCTTATTAATCAAAAGGTTATTCAAAATTTCTAGATATAACTTACATTATTTATTGATATAAATTTTAAATAAGCTTTTCTACTTTAAGGATAAAACTAAGATAAATTCACTTTTATAATAACTTATTTGATATAAATATGTAGAGCAAAGTTCACTTATTATACATATATCTTAATTGTTATGCATTTGATTTAAATAATTTATTTAAATAATAGCTTAGAAAAAATCTAATATGATTCACCATTTAGTGTCAATGGATAAGTGAAAAGATGAGTAAAAATTATAGTAATTTTTCATATATCACTTTTTATCTAAAAACTAAATCTACAATTTATACGTGTCAACATGAAAAAAATGAATACTTTTTATAATATATTCAACACATTTATCATTAAATTATTGATAATTATATGGTTAATCGCATCTGTGATGCATTATAATTTTTAAATTATCTTTAAGTATTAGGTATGAATTTTCGAAATTAGGTTTTTAAAATAAAAAACAAAAAACATAAATTACTATATGTAATATTAATGTAGGAAATACTTAAAACTTAGATGACTGAACTCAACAACATTTCAAACTTCAAAATTTTTTAAACTTATTGTTAAGTGAGTGTTCTTCGTTAGCGTTCGCACTTATAGATAGCTACTAATTCGGAGTTTCCTCAGAAAAGCAGTCTCACGCTCTTTAATATCAAAGTATTGATATGTTGTGTGCTAATGCTTTGTTATTAAAAGCTTGGCTTTTAATAAAGTGTGATCTTTAAATTGTTAATTGTTTGTAATTAAGTTTTAAACATAATGAAGACATGCAACAGAAGGGAGTACTTTGTTATTAAATATTTTTCTTTTATTATAGTGTGACCTTTAAAAATAATCTCAATGTTAAATTATTAAATTTATGATATCTTTAAAAAGTAAACTAAAATAAAAGTTTTTCCAGTTATTTATAAATTCATTAAAAAATATTTTATAAACGCAAAGCAAGAGTGGAGAGAAAAGCCAATTTCTTCATAGTATAGAAAAGTAGTTTATGAATGAATGATAAATGCTTTTAGTGTAAAAAATAGCTGCATTACTAGACAATAGTAAAGATTTAAGTGTGCAGTGCTTTAGCGATCTCGAGAGTGAATTCGCTGTAATGGCATGAATGGTCGGCAAAGTAAAAACGTGATGCAGATTCAAATACTATATCATAGCTTACGAGTTAATATATCAATATAAATCATACAACACTTATAAGTTATAACTCATCTCTAATAATACACTCTTCCAAAGCATTTGGATTTTTCTGTTGCTCAGCTCTATTCTGTATTTGTTTGTAAAACTTGTTCACCTCTTTAGGCGAGATTTGCAACAAAAGTTTATTATGTAAATCCAGCACTTTTTAGCCGATATTAATTTTGTCAATTTTAAACTATAAGGTTATACTTATTGTGATATATACAGACTATAAATTTAGTGACGCGCTAAGCAAATGCAATTTAGGTTCCACACACGGTTTCACTGAGTTTCCAAGAGAGTGTGTGTTTTCGACCTAATTTTTTTTATTGCGTGCTCTGTAGACTAACTACAGGTTTCTTCGAGTTATTTTTTGCAAACTTCAAGAAAAAAAATATAGACAAAGTTATCGCTCGAAGCGCTTGTTTGATTTTATGGTGATAAGTATTTTTAAAATGTTGATACCGTTATGTCCTTTAGGGGCTCTTTTAAACTCTCTTTCATACATTCTCCCCCTCTCTTGAGTTCTCTTTTGGATTCAAAAAAAAAACCTTACAGCAAAAATTTGTTGAGAAAAACTATTGCAAAATTTAATTTAAACTCGAAGGTTAGGTCGAAAATTTAAAAAAAATTGTAACAAATGATAAACATAAACTGAAACGTTTACCAAATTGGTTCACTGGCATAGCCATCCGGGAATGTGAAATTAATAATAAATAACTTTTACTGAAGAATAGGTAATTATTTAATTAGCATTGTCTCGACTTCGCTGAGTCGTAATAAATCAATTGAGCGTAAATAAAATTGTTAATTGCATTTAATGTCTTTAAATGCAAATTACAACAAAATCATTTTCTTGAATTACAAAATACATAATGAATAACACATATTACAGTATTTTTACATTGACTCTCGAACTTTATGATAACTATTTCGAATGCTTATAAAATCCAGTCTGAGTTACAAAAACTATATATTAAACGAATATTTCGATAGTTTCCGCTTTTGGTGTAAGACTTGCAAAAATTATTTCGATTTGTGTATTTGCTATTTTGGCAAAACTTGTAAATTACATTATAAACATTGTAAACAATGCAAGTAAAATGAATGATATATTAGTTATATTAAGACAAATTAACAAGAAATTTGTTTAATATTAAATAAAATGTTAAATGAAAAAATTTATGATATACTGCATGTCCCATATATAAATACAATGAAACAAAATTGTTCATAACTTCAATAAGAGAGATTCATTTTTTATAAAAGTTTACATAAATCTTAATAGATATATAATATACAAATTTAATATCTTGAAAGTTGCCAAAACTACTTCTTCAGCTATTAATCGAAGTTAGTTCCTAACACTACTCATGAGATCGTTTGCAGACTTGTTGGCCACAAGATTGGAGACATTTGTCCAAACTTTGGCGAAATCCATATGTTTTTTAGGAAGACTTTATTTTTCCATACAATTGTTTACAATTTTTGCAAAAGATTTTAATAGATATGGCTTGTGGTACGTTAGGATGATTGTCTTCTTTTGATATTTAATGAATGCCATTTTATTTAAGCCATGCTTTATTGATCTTTTCGTAAAATTTGTTACCAAATCCACCAAAAACAATACATTTTAGATATTATGTTACTTTTGTATGAATGTCAACAATCTTTTTTTGAGACAATCACTTCTATATTCCTCAGCATTCATGTATCCAACCTCAATGTAACCTTTTCAACAAAAATTTTCTTATTTTGTTATCCATTTTCGCTGAAGATATGGATCTCTTTGCATCAGATTTTAGCTTAAATATAGCAGATTGATTCAACTCGTATCTCTTAATAATATTATACAATTATCTTTGTTTAAATCCTTCATATTGGAAGTGTTTGATTGTCATAAATTTGTTTCTCTGAGACACGTTTTCATAAAAATGCAAAACTGTTTCTGGTGAGGCTTGTCTTTGAACCATTTTCATGGTAATATGGATTCAGTCTAACAAACCGTTTTATGGTGAAAACATTGTCGAATATTCGACTATAAAATCGAATTAATTTCGAGTTTCAATAATATGCGCGCGCGGTTTATTTTAATTGTTGAGTTTATTGTATTTATATATGGGACATGCAGTAACTGTTTCTTTTGATAAACATTTACAAATTCATTCAATTATCTTTATTTATAACTTAAATGCAAATAAATATTTAACACCTAAAATAATGAACACATGCGTTACAAATCGAAATAATAATTGGAATAATCTAAATAGTATTTGCAACTCATTTGCTTTACCCACAGCTATCGAAATAGTTTTCACAACACGGACTGGTTTTAAGCCTTTATAGAAACAGTTTCGCAAAATTCGAAACTCAATGTAAAAGATTGTAATAGAGAAACAATACAGTAGTGGGGGTACGGAGAGACACCTCAAATCCATATGCTTTTGTCAAAGTCATAATCAGCTCTCACGATAGACGTTTCATATTGCGCTAATAATTTAATTTATATTTATGCAGAAATAAATATATAAATCTATACAATTTATAAGTTT